>JAADWJ010000150.1:0-41936 GCA_023336165.1 Pythium monospermum
AAGTGCTCGCCATACCATTGTTCCTTGGTCGTGCAATCTTCGATCCAAATGCGCAACTTGTTATCCGCTGCGACGATGGTGAAGCGAAAGGAGCGCGGCGCTGCATCCACAGGAAACTTGACCACGCCGCTGCTGTCGTAGCTTGCCGACATCTTAAGGTCAGAGTATGGGGAGCCGATCGAGTCGTGGGGGATCGTCGAATGGCGTACTTTTTGCTGTGAAAAAGTGGTGGTGTTTTGCACAGACTACAGGTCTATATATATCGCAAAAAAAACGTTTAGGGAATTTTGACTGGATTTACGATGGGCGGTTGTGGAAGTCCAGCCATACATAACACTGCACAGCGACTACAGGAGTCTATAGATTTATGTGTGGGCTCAATGTGTGCTATGTCAGTGGGATCCTGGCAGTTTGTTCAGCAGGTTTAGCTGAGGTTCTTGCCGTCGTTAGTGGGACGATCATTTGTTTCAGCGTATTTTGAGAAATCACGATCAGATATCTAATTATACAGGTCAAGCATAATCAAATGCTTATTCAATTAAACGAACTGAGTTATGCCTTCATTATTTATCACAGGGTCATAGAAATACCAAGTCCACGTTGACCCCTTTTGATGTTGCCCGAGTTTTACAGAACGTGGAGCTCCCCGTGGCGATGTCAAGAATGTATGCCTCCCTACGGATGGCGACATCTTTAATGACGCTTGGTGATAGCAACATACGAACCAAGGTAGACACATCCATCTCCAGCATACAGAACATGGAGCTGCTCCTTGCCATTCGCGGAACACATGTAGTGAATTGGCGTTGTGGTGATCGTGAGCTGATTGATATTATCATGATCGCTTACAGCAACAAGCAAACGACCGTCGTGCATGAGCCTGAACGCTTCACCCGTGCGCGTGAAATGTCTGAGCATGAATGTGAGCTCGTACACGCCAGCGGTCGGCAGCACGATGTGGCCATTCGGAAGGAACTCGACTACACTCGCTGTCTCGTCGCCAGCACCTGGCGTCCACACCAGTGTCTGTCCTGGGGCAAAATGGGTCGTTGTGGTGGCTCGGGCGTATTGGGTTGTCTCGTTTCGTCGCGACAAGAGGTCGACGCGTATTTCCAGAGCCATCCGACTGGTCTTTTCTTCCTCAGCACTGTCTTGAAGTGTGCTGTTGGCCCGCTTCAATTGCGCGTTTTCTTCCAGAAGATACGCTACCGTTGCTTCCAGAGATCGCATACGGGAAGCTAGCATGTCGATCGCTTCTAGCTTGATCGGAGAGAGTGTAAACGAATACTCCAGAGCCGGCACGAAAGTCAGCATCTGCATTGAAAAGCCCACACACAGCACACGTGAACCTTCGGCTGCTGGGCGAGAGAGCGATTTCATGGGTTTGTCGGCATCGCTGGTAGCCACGAGACACTCAAAAATGCGCTGTCATTGGCAACGCGTTTGGACTTCCAGTTAGTACGGATCAATGATGTCACTGTAGAGTGCGGGTGGTTCTTACCATGGCGTAGTCTTTGGCCTTGGCTTGCGGGATGGCCGTGTCCAGGGTCACAAAGTCGTGGATCGCCATGGTCGTGGTCTGCCTATAGAAATTGAAGACAAAGAAGTGAGATGAAGTCCTGTACTGCAACACCGCCTGGCAAGAGCAGCACCACTATTGCGGTAGCCATACTACCATTGTTCTTTCGTCGTACTGTCTTCGATCCAAATGCGCATCTTGTTGTCCACGACCACAACAGTAAAGTGGAAGTAGCGCGGTGCTCCGTCGACAGGGAATTGGACCACGCCGCTGCTGTCGTAGCTTGTTGACATCTACAAGTTCAGACGGTGGATGGCGGTCGAGTGGTAGAGGTCGTCGAATGGCGTTCTTTTTGATTGTGAAAAAGTGGTGGTGTTTAGCTCGCAGTACAAGTCTATTAATATCGCAAGAGCGGTCTGTAGGACCCACCGTTGAATTCCAATCATTTGCCGCAACGGCCATGGAGAATTTTAAGTATAATATCTCTATTGAAAAAAAAAACGACGGTGCCAAACTGTTTGTGAATTCGGTTGCGAAGGTTTTTCTCACTGATCACCTCACGAACGCTTGATAATGGTGATATACGAACCAGCTTGGACCGATCCATTTCCGTCGTACAGAACGTGGAGCTTCTCGTTACCGGTCGCTTGAAACATGTGATGAATTGGCACTGTCGCCCAGTTCCCATTCCGATGAGAGCATGCACCAGCCAGCTTATGAACGTCGTGCATGAGGCTGAGCGCGTTGACGTTGGATGAAGATATCGTCATCATTGCGGTGACTTCGTACACTCCAGCGCTTGACAGCTAGATGTGGCCGTCCGGATGAAACTCAACCACACCCTTCTTCTCCATCCCCGCGTCTGCCGTCCACAGCATTTTCTGTCCCAAATTGGTCTGTGCTGTGATGGTAGCACGAACATACTGAAGTGGCGTATCCATGCGTTCTTCCAGAGCCACCGGACTCGACTTTTTTTCTTCGACGCTGGCTTCCAGTGCGACGTTAGCTAGCTTCAACTGTGCATTCTCTTCCACAAGGTTCGTCAGGGTCGCTTCCAGGTCTCGCATACGCGCAGCCAGCAAATCGGTCACTTCCAATTTGATCGGAGAGAGTGTGAACGAATACTCAAGAGCCGTCACGAAAGTCAGCGTCTGGAATGAAAAGCCCACACACAGCACACGCGAGCCATCGGTCGCTGGACGAGAAAGTGACTTGGTGGTTTGTCGGAATCAGTGGTCGGCGCCAGACACTCGACGACGCGCTGTACCCAATAGCCAATGGGTTTCGTACTCAGCATGGGGCAATACCTCAATATACTGTACATAGATGCGGCAAGAGTGCAATTACCATGGCGTAGTCTTTGGCTTTGGCTCACGGGATGGCCGTGTCCAGTGTGACAAAATCTTGGATCTCCATGGCCACCGTCTCCCTGTAGACACAAAAATGACGGTGAGTGGAGCAATTGTCAGAACAAGTCATATGGTACTAGCGTTACCATTGTTCCTTGCTGGTGGTGTCTTCAATCCAAATGCGCAACTTGCCGTCCACGACCACGACCGTGAAGCGGAAGGAGCGTGGCGTGCCGTCGACTGGAAACTTGACCACCCCACTACTCTCGTAGGTTGCCGACATCTTAAAAACCGCAGAGAGGATTTGGGAGGCGTGTGAGTGGTGGAGATTGTTTGTATGGTGATCCTCTGAGCAAAGCTCGTTCACCTCCCCCTGGATTGTTCTCGCTGGTTTGTGATTGTAGCGAGGAACGGGAGCTGAGCTGCGGGCTTGACTCGTCGCGCGTCGCTTCGGAAGGGTCGTGCGAGTCGAAGTGGCTGAATCGTCACGGCACAGTCCTAGCTATCGAAGCGTCGCTTTATGGTGATCTTGCTGTACTCTACAAAGGTCCTCACCCAGCGTCTCTGCAAGATCCAATCTTGGCGGGTCCTGTCCAGTTTCAAACGACAACCCCTTCCAAAAAATGAGTAATTACTCTTTTTACGACTTATTAGACACTCGGCCAAAAGCAAGAAGTCTCTTCGTCCAAATGGCCGCCACTATAGCGTCAACGTTTCATGATGGTGATATACGAGCCAGATATGTTGCCCCACGCCTTTCCGGTAAACAAAACGTGGAGCTCCTCCTTCCCAACAGCAGAAAAAACATAGTGGATTGGTGCGGTGACCACCACTCCGTACTCACAGTTGGCGACGGCTCCACACGCCAGCTCGCGAGCGTTGTGCATGAGCTTGATCGAATCACCGCCCATGGGTTTATGCATGACCATCAACATGAACTCGTACACGCCAGCGGTTGGCAACACGATATGGCCGTTCGGAAGAAACGTCACCACAGTATTCACCTTGTCGCCAGTGGCGTCCCGCGTCCACACCAGTTTATGTCCCGAGATGGCACTGCCCGTGGAGGTGGCGCGAACGTATTGGAGTGGCTTGTCCTGGACAAGCGGCAAGCGCTCTTCCAGTGCCAGTCGACTAGCCTGTTCTTCTTTCAAAGCCAACAACGCCTGTTCACATGCCACGCGACTGGTATTCTCTTCGTCGACGCTGGCATCCAGAGTTCTCTTCAATTGCGCGTTCTCTTCCACCAGGTACTTCACAGTTGCCTCCAGGTCGCGCATACGGGAGGCCAGCAAATCGGTCGCTTCTAGTTTGATCGACGAGAGCGTGAAGGAATACTCGAGCGCTGTCATGAAGGTCAGCGTCTGCATCGAGAAGCCCACACAGAGCACACGCGAGCCGTCGGCCACTGGACGGGAGAGCGACTTGGTCGTCGGCTTGTCTGTATCCCCCTTGGTCGGCGCAAGACATTCCAAAATGAGCTGTAATCATGGACATGAGATTCGTACTTAGTTGGGAACCACAAATGCAGATGTGACCAAGTGAAGAATGTTTTACCATGGCGTAGTCTTTGGCTTGGGCTTGCACAAGGGCCGTGTTCACAGTCACAAAGTCTTGGATATCCATCGCCGTGGTCTGCCTGAAGATACGGACACAGAAAAGTGAGGTACGGTACCGTCATGCCACCAGGTCGGAGTCATCCCACCATTGTTCTTTCGTGGTCGTGTCTTCGATCCAAATGCGCAACTTGTTGTCGTTGACCACAATTGTGAAGCGGAAGGACCGTGGCGCTCCATCAACAGGGAATTGGACCACGCCGCTGCTGTTGTGGCTTGCAGACATCTTACGGGGAGAAAGGACTGACTCTGGATGACGGGGTCGAGAGGCGGAGATCGTTTATGTGGCGCTCTTCTGGCGGCGAAAGCCAAAAAGACCCACAATGCACAGTGCTATATTTATATATCCAAGAGCAACATGGAGGATTTGGACTGGAGTTGCGATGGGCAGTTATGGCAGGCTACCTCTTGGGCCCAAGACATGTACCCTGCTATTGTACCGGCCCAATACTTAAGTGTAACCAATATCCTGGAAATATACAATTGCTATGGGTAATATCCGTCTCAGCAGTCTGTGCATAGATCAGCGAACAAATAACTAGTGCTTCATGATGGTCATGTACGAGCCAACACTCGCCGCAGTATTGTAACTATAGGTGACGCCCAACTCCTCGCCTCCAGCGGCCACAAAGACGCAGTGCAATGGGACCCAAATGAGGCTGTTGTTGTTTCCTGAACACGCGTCCATCGAAACCAAGCAGCTCGAGCCGTGGGTCAAGCTCACGATGTTGCCAGCGGCGTTGGTTTGGCTTCTCAGCGCTATGGTGAACTCGTAGACACCAGCTGACAGTAGCTGGATGCGGCCATCCGGGTGGAACTCGACAACGGGCAGACCATCGACGGTAGCTGCGTCTTGTTTCCACACCAGTTTCACGGATGGTGACGCGATCGACGCCGTGGTAGCACGCAAGTATTGAGCGGTCGCGACTCGTTGAGTCAAACGCTCGACCCGCTCTTCAAGCTCAAGGATAGAGTGCTCTGATGAAAGTCGACTGGATTTTTCGTCTTCAACGCTGGCTTGGAGAGTCGTGTTGGCGAGCTTCAATTGGGCGTTTTCTTCCTCCAAGTACGTTACAGTCGCCTCCAGATCACGCATACGGGAAGCCAGCATATCCGTCGCTTCGAGTTTGATCGACGAGAGGGTGAAGGAATACTCGAGCGGCGTCGTGAATGTGAGTGTCTGTAGCGTGAAGCCCACGCACAGCACACGCGAGCCATCGGCCGCTGGACGGGAAAGCGATCTTGTCGGCTTGTCGACATCGTTGGTCGGCGTCAGGCACTCCAAAATGCGCTGCACAGCGGGGAGTAATACCACACACACACACCATTGCATTGAGTGTTATTTGTAGGGAGTCAGTTTTGCAGCAGTTCGAGAAAGCCGTACCACTGCATAGTCTTTGGCTTTGGCTTGCGGGATCGCCGTGTCAAGAGTCACAAAGTCTGGAATGGCCAGCTTCTTAGTCTCCCTGTGGAAAAAAAAGACACAGAGACGCAGTCAGAACAGTATGGAAAAATGGCGATCGCCAGCGGAGCCGCTTTGGTTTCACCATTGCTCCTTCGTGGTGCAGTCTTCGATCCAAATGCGCAACTTGCTATCCGCGACACCGACAGTGAAGCGGAAAGAACGCGGCGTGCCATCGACAGGGAACTTGACCACGCCGTTGGAATCAAAGGCCGTCGACATGGTGGTGGTGTGTGGTGTTGTCCCCACGAATTGTATTTTTTTTTTTTGCCAGCTGATGGACTCGTGTTGTTGATCCGTGGCGCTCTTCTGCAACGGCCTCCAAGTGGTCTATTTGTGGACTGTATATGGCTAGCTAGCTGGTCTTATACTGTTGCATTCATATTCACTTGAGCAGTTACGGTATTAATACCGAGGATACAAGGACTGGAGTCTGAGAATGGGGGTGACATTTGGATGCTCCCAGTTTTCAAGAACCAGCATGCGTATGGTATTATAGAGGTAGTCAATAACTTACAAAAGCATCCGTTGCATAAATGCATGCATTCGAGCATGCAGTACTAGAGGTCTTGGTTTTGATGCCTCTTCGCTCCATGCTGTCGCTGTTCAAAAGTCATGTCATACTGTGTGGTCCACCAGTAGACTGGCGATGCAAATCCCACTTGCCTGCACCACCATGATAGCGACCACCCACCTCATAAACTTGACGCGATCGTCGGCCAGCGTCTCCACCAATGGGATCCCCAACCGCAGTTCAATGGCGATCCCGACCACATCGGTCGATAGTTCCAGTGCGACTTGCGTCGCCCACGAAGAAAAATGGCTGGCCAGCAGCTCGCTCATGGTCATCGCAGTGGACGCAGGCTTTTCAAAAGTCATGTTACTGTGGAGTATGACCATATACATGGACACAAGCCCAATGCCACAGTACTCGGCCGCCATTTCGGCAAGGATCTCCGCGGCGCAGGTGCGTAAATGGTGGTGTTTCCATTTTTCAAAATTCGCCTCCAGCGATGCCAAACGATTCTTCTCTTCATCTTTCCCAGTTTGCTTACTGAGCGTTTGTTGGGTCATTTGTACTTGGCTTTTGTCTCTTTCCAGACGGCGCTGGGCAACGGCGACGCTCGCCAAGTCGATCGAAACAGATACAACGCGGGTCGCAATCTCCAAGGCATTCACGAGCACACACGATGCAAAGAGCGACGTGCCGTTACGTGCTTTCATCATGGCCATCCGTTGCTGGATTTCCACATGAAGGATCGGTGCTGCGACCATGAGAAACGTATTGTTGGCATTGCGCACTTTTTGTTTCGCGATGAAAAGCTTGGCAAGCAACGGCATGAGTATTTTTAAGCAAGCACTTCCAATCGTGAAGCGAACCAATGAATACGTCGTGTCCAGCTGGATCCCTCGCGCGATGGTGATGTACAGCACCGTGGCGATCGCGCTGATACCCGACGGCAAGCAAACGCGAATGTACCGCACAATCTCAGTCGTCCAGGTCTTGGGGCCTTGCTGAGCTATAACCAGGTACGAGTGCAACCCGTCACTGCTGTGTAAAGACGCAGAAGACTTGGTAGTAAGATCGACGGTTCTCTGTCGACGGAAACGAGCCACACTTGTGCTGATCCGTAGTGAGAGCATGGTCACCGTGAGACACATGACGAACGAGTGGATGTTGTACTTCACGAGGAACAACCCGTCGAAGGAGAATAGCACCAGCATGGTGGCGGCGGCGACCGCAGAGCCAACGAGCGGGGCAAGCCACGAGAGTCGAAGAGCGAGCCCGATGCTGGTCCAGACGGATAGCAATGAAGACGTCTCTGTTGTATGTGTATTGCTGCTGGAGCGGAGAGCTCTGCCTTGAAGTAGGAACGCGATCAAACACGCATTTGAGATCCAACCCACGACGCTGCCGACACTGATCGTCCACATGACAAATTTGGCAAGCGCATGAGGGTCTGAGCTGTTGGTGAACGGGTTACCCCAGCCGTAAAAGACAACGCAAACTGCGGCGAGGGCTGTACCTGCCACGCACTGCGTCGCAATTTCCTTTGTGACTTGGATTGTCGCATGGAGAAGAGCACTTGAAGAGAGTCGCTGGTGATCCGCCTTTGGTTCTGGTGGCCGTATGGGTGTATGCGGCGGCGCCGGGACGACAGCGGTGGATTGTCGTGCAAGCGACGATGTCATGATCACGCGCGAGATTGTCTTGACTTCTCAGAGATTCCATCACTGCTTGGATGGAATCATCTCTGAAGTGGGTTTGGGTCGAATGCGAAAGACAAGTATAAATACAACTGGACGCGTATTAATAGGCAACGACCTACAGCAAGTCGCACACGAACGCAAGGATTCGCAAAATGGCATCAATGGTGCTGAGGTAAAGGGCATAAGGTATCCCCAAAGCTCATTAGTAACTCCATTATCATCTCGTAACGTTTGCAAACGCTGCGCTTTTCATTTTCTCCAAGAGCTTGAGATCCTTCTGTCCTTTGCGCAGTAAATGCTCGATCATCGTAAAGTCCGTGCGGCTCACAGAGAATGCCTTCCCACAAAGAAGAAGATATCGTGAGATTTTTTGTCCACATGCCCACGCACACTGCGCCAGGCAGATACATCAATAAATAGCTCACATCTTGGCGAAACTTGTCGCGGACGTAGCTGTAATTGCCGCCGCTGCGAGAGCCTTTTGCTGCATTTGCTGCAACGACGCCTGCCTCTTTTGCTAATGCAGCGTCTTTGCTCTTGGCGACTCGAAGCGCAGAGCGGAAAAGCCCCAGCACTTGCAGCTGCATCCCCGAGTGGCGCGCCATTTTCTGGATGTTGGTTTGTGGATTCCCCGCCGATGTTCCAACAATGCGCAAAGTCCGAAAATATTACCCACCGTACTCAATATGGGGTCAAATTACCTGTTTTAGGTAGTAAATAATGTGGCACACACCACATTAGGAACTCACACACATTTTTGTGGCCATCACAAGCACCACATCAAAAACAACAAAAACGCCAAAAATGAGCAACTCGGATGTTTTGGTGAACCCGCCGTGCTTCCGCTCGGCGATGCTTTGGGGCATCGGCACGGGCATTCTTGTCGGAGCGCAGCGCTTCCGCATGACCAAGAACGCACGCACTGCTGCGGATTGGGCGATACTCAGCTTTGGCACAGTCGCTGCCGGATCGTGGTGCGGAATTATTGGTTCTTGGGATGCTGGTCGTAATAGCAATACGTGCTGACTTGAACTCTCTGCTATCTTAACACCATTAGGGTTGTCTGTCGCAACGCGTATTTGTCTCGTGCCCGCTACACGCGTGAGTTCATGGAGGTCATGAACAACCCAAATCGCCGCGTCGAAGCTGAACAGTTTTTGCGGTCGAGAATACAAACCAAAGAAGATGACGATACTCCTGCTGACAAAGAGTAGACGGACGATCTACACAGAGGAGAGCCTATATCAATAGAAATAGTGTTGCAAACACGGTTGTGCACGGTAGTTTTCAAAGACGGTGATTGATGTTACTACAGTTGTGTTTCTGTATGACCACAGTACATGGTATAACTGGCACCTGACTGACAAGCTACGCAAAACGCCCCAAGCAAACTCAACCGGCAAAGTCAAACGAGCTCTTGCGTTCCCGATAGAATTCAGTGAACTGTTCGTCGTCAAAATCCATGGTTTCGTCATCCAGTGGCGGCGACGATGGCGCCGTCACCGATGAAGCCACGGTCGCTGGCGAGTGAAGCCCATCGTCCATCGAGACGTCCGACTGCTTGCGACGCTTCTTGGCCTCTTTCTTTTTGGTTTCCTTGTCTGCCATTTGCGAAATCACATCCACAATCTCCGAGTCTACAGCAGTTCGATCAAAAAGGAGCGTCAGTCAGATCCGCATCAGGCGACGATAGGCTCGTGCTGGAACGTTGTGTGAGCTTACCGAGTGGCGCAGCCGAAGCTTGGAGCGCGATCTCGATCAATCCTGGATGGTGTTTCTCTTCATACTTGAACTTGCACTTGAGTTCCTTTCGCTTCCGCGTTGGGAATAAAGTCGCCATCATCGAAAAGTTTGGACCGACCTGGCTCAAGCACTGCAAAAAAAACAAAAAACATCTCGATTAGATCACTACCGGCACAGCAACCATACGAATGGAAAGTGGTACGTACGTAGTAGAACTGCTTGGTCTCATCCTTGCTCCAGCGGCGGCCTGGCGTGGTATTCGCGGCCAGATAGCGCATGCCACGTGGACGGCGCGCCGAGTCGTCGATGATGTCGGTGGAATTTTGATCGTCCGAGAGTTTCACCGTGGCTTCCAAAATGACCATCTTGCCATCAATGATCTCAACTTGTGGCGTCACGATGGAGCCACCACCAAACGACGGCGTCTCCGATGACATGGACAACGAACGAATACGATGGGACTGGGACTGGCCGTTGTGATGGTCGACGTTTTCTTCCTGTTCATGGCGAAGCATGCGGCGTCCCTTTGGAATCGACATCGCCAGCTCGCCCATGGTCATCTGAGAGGTTTCTTTCTTCAGCAATTCCTCGGTCTTGCTCTTGCGCGAAGTAACACTGGTCGCATTCGTCGCCAACGACGTGACCGACGATGCCGAGTTGCTGCGCTTACGCCGCTCTTTCTTGACGACTTCGTCCAGCACATCGCCATTCTCCACCGCTTCTTGCTGACGCAACACCTTCTTGGCCCACAACGTCGCCCGTTCGCGTGCTGGCATGAAAACGGGTGGCTTTTCTCTCTGTGGCAACTCAAGTTTTTCCGTATGATCGTCCGCAGACTCGTCGTCGCCTTCGTCATCTTCATCCTCGTCATCCTGCTCCTGTTCGTACGCATCTTCTTCTTCATCATCGCCAAAATGGCGCTTCTTGTCGTCATCTGCATCGGCTGGATCTGTGTAGCTGTCATCTTTCTTCACCTTGCGTCGAATCTACGGCACAATAACAAGTCACGTTTATGAGCCATGGCGTGTTGTCCACTGCCCAATTTCAGAAAATGGTATTTTACCGAACGGCGTGTTGGCGATGCTAATGGCTTTTTCTTGGTTACAGCCGCTGCCATCTTGGGTGTCGTCACTTGGGCCGACTCTGGGTTGCGACGCTTTGTACCGCGCTTTTTTGGAACGTTTTGATCTGTGGCGAGCGAGACATGTGGCATCTCGTGGCCAGTAGATGCGAGCGCCGACAGCAACAGCGGCGACGCGCCCAGTGACGGGGCGTGTGATTGCGCGTGGTGGTTCAACGCAGCACGTCGCGGCGACTGGTGAGGCTTGATATCGAGCTTGCGCGTCAATCGCTGCAAGTGGAAATATTTTATAAAATACATGTTGGTAATTAGTGCATGGGTTTCCACGCTATCCGAACACACCAAAGAAAAAGCACTCACCTTCAGCAATGCATTGTGTTCTTGCTGGTCGGTTGGCGGGCCGTGTGGAGCAGGAATCGCCGTCGCGCGTGGGCCCAAAATTGGGCTCGCGTGGGCGCGAGGCTGCTGCTCTTGTGCGCGAAACAACGGCACCTTGGACGAAATCTTGGAGAGACGCTCGACTGTCTGTGCAGGCGACCGCGCCGCTGCGTTCCCATCAGTTGGCGATCGTTTTGGCGACAACCGCACGCCGCCAACGGCTGCCGCACTGTTGGAAAGTGTCTGTGGGCGCGCGAACGTGCCAAGTCGTGGCGTCGAAATCGCATGGCCAGGCGAAATGCCGCCAGTAGAGCGCGGAACCGCGACGGCCACTGCCACTGGTGCTGCCACTTGCATGACCACGGGAGTCGCCACTGCGATCGCGACTGGAAGCACCGGAGGCAAGGCCTTTCGTTCAGGCGACAGAGGCGCCTGAGTACCAGTAGTAGTCGCCTTGATGTCTGCTTCGGGTTCAAGGGAGCCTTCTTCATTCGCTGGACGCTTTACTCGATCCACTGGCGTTGTATTACAAATGTGGCACACACAGTCAGTTTCGTTAGTTACATCCATTGCCTCGAATTTTGTACAAGTATCATGAGAAAATGAAGCAACTGCGTGCGTACCGTTGCTTGGTCGAGCGCGTGGCGCGATTGGCAACCGCGACGGCTTTCGGCCTTTGCTGCCGACCAAGAGCGGCACACGCGACGTTGTCGACATGGTTACGTAGATGAGATCGTGGACTACAACCCTGTGTGGTTAATAATCGCGGTGGTGGAGATCTTCCACGCGATATCCAGACGTCAAAGTTCGGCTTTGTTTCCGCGTTGAGGCGCAGACAAAGTTACTTGTTGGTGTCGTCCCGTGGTCCGCGCGATTTTCGTGGGAACGCGGGCGACCATCACTCGGCAACAAATTCGCTCCATTTTTTTCGGGAATTAGGGTTAATCAAGCGTTTCCATTTGACCAAAATGGAATCGTTCCATTGTTTTGACCAATCATTACGCTTTCTATGAAATGTCTGACTGTCAAATTGCAACTGCAGAACACGCGGCAAATGCTTCTCAAGGACGGACGCGTCGCTCAAAGATTCGCATTTGTCATGCATTTCTGAGTATATTGCGTAATAGTGTAGGGTTTATAGTTCTCATGGTGCAGCCTTGACGTGATTGCTCTGAACATGCATGCAAATTGCCTGCGAGAACGCTGCATTCATGACATGGCGCTGCTCTTCCTTGCATACTGCAACCATCAATCTCAATCGCTCTTTTAATTGGCTATAAATATATCCAGCACTACATGATTGGTTAAAATAAAAGAGTTCAGGGTGCATTCCCAGCCTCCAAGGAAAAAAACGCGAACACCACCCGACCTGACCAACGGCAACGAGTATGGATCCGGTGGCACGTGCACGAGAGATCGCCGCGCGACTGGCGGCGACAGCGATCCCACAGGGAGACACACTGGGCAAACGTAAGAGCCGATGGGAGGAAGATGCCGCAGGAGGGGCTTCTGGCCACAACATCCACAAGAAAGTCTACATTCCAGCAGACAAATACCCGGATATCAACTTTATCGGTACGTCAGTCACTACTGAGTGTCCATCTTTCTCTATGCTCATCAAACATGGGTTTTCCGTTGTTGGTGTCCTTATTAGGTCTTCTTATTGGCCCACGTGGTGCCAACCAGAAGCGCATGGAAGACGAATCCGGAGCTAAAATTCTGATCCGTGGCAAAGGTTCCTCAAAAGATCCAACGGGCGACGCCGATGACAACGAAGAGCTCCATGTGCGGATCACTGGCGATTCCGATGAAGCGATCGCCAAGGCGCAAAGCGCCGTGGAAAACATTCTCTTCAACCCACAAGAGGCCATGCGGCTCAAGCAACAGCAACTGCGAAAGTGGGTTATGGATATGATCACAGTAACCTTTTGTTGGGAGTTGTGTAACTAACCCTGGTTACGTTATTGTATTACAGGGTTGCGGAGTTGAATGGTACACTGGACGACCGCTTTGATAACAACGGAGGAGCTAGTTCTGGCGCCGGTGGTGGCGGTGGCGGAGGAAGTGGAGGAGGCTACAGTCGCTCGGACAGCGGGGGTGGCGGAGGTGGAGGTGGTGGCGGAGGAGCTGGCCATTACGGTCCAGGATCACACTCCCACTCAAGCTCAGGAACGACCGAGATGCAAGTGCCTCGTGATCTTGTTGGCTATATCATTGGCCGTGGTGGCGACACCATCCGAGAGCTTCAGGCCAAGAGCAGCGCGCGGATCCAGATCGTCCGCGAAGAGCCCGGTGCACCGCAGACGCCGCACCGGTCTGTGAGCATCGCTGGTTCCGACGAATCGATCGAGATCGCCAAGTCACTCATCCAGAAGCTTCTTGATGAGCGCATGAACGGCGGTCGCGATTTTGGAGGTGGCGGTGGACGCGATGGTGGAGGAATGGGAGGAGGTGGTGGAGGAGGAGGTCGGTTTGGCGGTGGTGGCTTGAACCCGGACGGCAGCGAAACGATGGAGTTCCACGTGCCGAATGAACGCGTGGGTCTCATCATTGGTCGCGGCGGCGCGACGATCAAGAGCATCCAGATGCGGACAGGCTCAAGCATTAATATCCCTCAGACAGCGGACCCGAACCATCCAACCATGCGGTTGATCACGATCACCGGCACGCGTGACGCCAAAGAAGCGGCCAAGATGGAGATCAACAATATCTTGAGTGACGACGGCAGTGGACCACGCGGCGGAGGTGGTGGAGGGTACGGAGGAGGAGCACCTGCGGGCAGCTCCATCTACATGCAAGTTCCAAACGACCGAGTGGGTGTCGTGATTGGCAAGCGCGGCGAAACCGTCAAGTCGATCCAGGACCGTTACGGTGTGCGTGTGCAAATCCCCACGGCTGCCGATGCCGGCAACCCGTCCGTGCGAACGATCTCGATCCAAGGCCCACAGGAAGCGCTCATTCGTGCCAAGGCCGAAATCGACATGGTCATTTTGCAAGGCGCCGGCTTGCAAGGCACCGGAAGTGGCTACGGTGGCGGCCATGCGGCCAGTGGTGGTGGTGGTGGTGGCTACTACGGTGGCGCCAGTGCCGGTGGATATGATCAGCAACAACAATACGGAGCGCAGCAACAACAGTACGGCGGATACGACCAAAGCCAGTACGACGCGTACTACCAGCAGCAGCAATACGCGGCCGCGGCGGTGGCTGCACCTGGCGTGGATGCTACTACTGCAGCGGTCGCACCTGGTGCCGCGGATGCCACGGCTGCTGCTGCGACGCCAGCTGCGGGAGGCGCGGCGGCGGCCGATCCAAATGATCCAAACGCGTACTGGAATGGGTTTTACGAGTATGCAGCCTACTACGGGATCGATGCGGCCAACGAAGCGTGGGGCGTCACGGGCGAGGCGGCCAAGGCGAGCGCAGAATCGTACCGACAACACCAAGAACAAGCAGGCACGGCGGCGGTGGCCCCTGCTGCCGCTGTCCCAGGTGACGCGGACAGCTCGGCTCCTCCACAGGTTTGTTGATTTGCTTTACTTGTGTGTCTCTGTATGGGGTTGTCTTGAGAGATGGTTGCTGGATGGCTCTCGCCCTCGGTGGTTGGTTTGCTGGCGCTGGTACCAGTGTAATTGGTTGCAATAGCTTGCGTCATGAGGGCGCCCTGTGCAGCGAAGCATCGGAAACCCCCCTATTATATATATTGGCTGGATGTGGTTTGATAATCGGGTTGTGTATGTATTTTCAAGGCTGAAGCACCTCCCGGAGTGTAAGGTTTATTTTCTTGGTCATACTGATAAGGCAGAGACGACTCGATCAATGATGCACGCAAAGAAATCAAAAGAAGAAAACGCCAAGAAAATCGCGGTTGTTCGCACTCTCTCCACGCGCACGGATGAGGTAAAAGAAAAAAAAGGGTTTGATTGAAAAACATGTTGGATCATACTCGATGTTGTTATCAGACGGTTAGATATTTTTGTGTGTGTTTTATCTCGTTTTGTTCCCCCATACTTCAGCCATTATTTCCAAACTCTTGCTTGAGCTTGGCCAGCAAAAGTTTAACTGTTTGTGCCTCGGTCGCCGTGGCGAAGACCAGTTTCAAGAAATGTTGTGGATTCGCAGGTTGGTAATCCTCTCCGAATTGGTCCAACACGCGATGGACTCGGAACTTGAGACTTCGATCGTGGAGGCTCAGCTGAAGTTGCTTCATATCGCGGTAAAACATGACCATTTGGATCTCTTTGGCTTCGAAAGGGTGTTGAAACAGGTAGGAACAGCGGTCGGATGCGAAAAATACAGGGCACGGAAAGCGGCACTGGAGCCGTCCGACCGAGAGAGCGATCGTGGTGGCTTGCAGCAAGCAGTCCGCACAACATCTATCGAGGAATCCACCGTTTCCGCTGCTTTGCTGTCGCCGTGCTGCATTCTTTCTGGTTGCATGGGGTTCGTGGAGTTGGAAAGAGGACCGTAGTTGTGTGGTGATGCTCTGTGCACCCTGAGAGATTGTCTTGAGTTGGTCCGATAAGGACGGACGTGTGGGTGTTTTGGAGGTTGTTGGCTTCATTGGACCGAAAGACTTGCAGACGGACAGTGGTGGCGGTGCGAAAGAACTCGCTGATGGTGATGGAGTATCTGCCGGTTGTCGCTTGGCGGGCGAGGCGGCCACCTCGGGCTTGTCAAGAAGATCCTTGGTGGATGGACCCTGCGTCACTAACAACGCCGTCGTTACAGTACGAGCATTGGTGGCTGATGGCCGAGCCATTCGTTGCGCCACGTACGCCGGGAAGGCCTCGCCCTTGAACGGTGCATTCGGTGGAGGCATTTGATACTGATGGTACCGGTACCCGAAACGGTACTACGTCCACGCACTTCGTCCACAACAAATGGCACACAACGTTGCGTTGCGAGGGCGGGCGCTCACTTATGAACCCAACGAAAAGTGAGATCTCCCACGTGTGCAACGTGACGAGTGGAATTCCAATCTTTGCCACGTACTTGCGCCGCCAAACAAGCTAAATATATCCTGCAAAATGTACTACCATCTCTCGATGACATGGTTGACTGGTGTGGTGCTCTTCTTTCCCTCCATGCCATCACGCATGCACTTGTTGCCGTTGCTGTTGGCCGCGCAGCGCGCGCAATCACGTGATGGGGGAGACCCCCATGAGACACAACGTCGACCCACATCTTTGGAGAGCTCTTCACCGTGACACTGAAGTGGCCCCTTTTCCCCGTTGTCCCTGTTTGATTGGCTGAAATACAATTTACATCCATTTGATTTGTCAAAATCAATTCTTCTATCGAGGCTTGTAATTGGGTGGTGTACAGAACTGTGGCCACTGGACCATCATTCCTGAGCTCAGAGCAGAAGCCGGCCTCTTCTGTGTGGGCGTCGGACTTGGAACCATTACTCACAGGAGAGGAAGTGAGAGCGACCACGCGAGTGAAGCCGCGGAACAAGCAACCACCAAGCAAGCCAACACACTTCGTTTGACTCACCAACAGATCGGGCTCACCAACGCCAACGCGCCAACAAACGCGGATCTGTATCATATACCATACACCCGCGCGGAGTTGACACCAACAGAACCAAAATCTTGATTGTTGGCGTTTTTAGACCACCAACGCAATACTTTTTTTTTCCACGGGCAATTGTTCTCCCGACGCACCAGGGACCAGAGAGATCATCTACCACACGCCAACGAAATATAAAAATCAACAATGAGTGCGGTGGTTACCAACAGTACGGACGATGACGCGGCGTGGGAGCGCGAGATGGAAATGGCGATTGAAGGCCGTGGACGAACCCGCAGCCGCTCCATTCTCGCGACCCACACAGACGACGATGACGAAACCAACGACACCAACGACAACGATGGCGATGCCCAACCGTACGACCGACGAGGTGGAAGAGGGGGACGAGGAGCAGGAGACGCGCTGGAGCCATTGGATACTTCAGGCACACCGCGCGGCAAGAGCAACAGCGTGGAACGCCCTGCTGGTATGGACATTGTGGATGGCGGCCACGATCCAAACTGGCTCAACTCGCCTGCTTCAAGCGATGGCGGTGGCGACAACTTTACCCGAGGCCGAGCGCGCAGCTTTACCGCCAAACGAACGATGGAAATGGAGCAAGACAGCCACCAACAACAGCAACTACAACACGCAGCGAATAGCAGTAGCAGTCGACGGCGCAGTCGCTCATTCTCCTCACTAAACCAACACCACGGCGGAAGGCAACAGGACGGCGATGAAGAAACCTCCTCATCGCAAGACGAAATGGACCAAATCGTGCGCCGCGCCACGTCGCTTTCCAAGATTTACTTGGTCGGCTCGGCGCCTGTGGATATCTCCAAGCTTCAAGATGAAAGCAAAATCGTCGGTGTCAAAAAAGTTGAAGTCGTGGAACCCACCGGTGCCTTATCCTCCAAGGCACTGGATGCGCTTTCCGAAGGGCTCCAGTCGTTGTCCGTGGATGGCAGCGCCGCAAGCAGCGCACTGATGATGATGCCCACGACAGGCGCCAAGAATTCCAGCAGTTCGCTGATCAGTGAAGCCGAGTTGGAAGAACGCCGGATGGCCGAAGAAGAAGACCAAAAACTGAAAATCCAAAAACTGTCCACGCGCAAAACGCTTTCAGAACGTGCGTCTTTTTTCAAGGCAAAAGTGTTCAAGACAGCCACAGGAGGCGGCAAGTCGAGTAACAGCCCGCAGCAACAGCAAATCAATGGAAGCAGCAGCAGCAGTAGCAGTTCAAATAAAACAACCAAGACGGCAAATGCGACGACAGCGGCCAGCGCGACGACGACAACAGGTTCTTCTGGTTCCAGCGGTACTGGCGCGACGACCACATCAGCACCGACAACGACCACAAGCGACGCATCTTCCTCTGCAGCATCTTCAGCGGTGGCAGCACCCGTGGTGATCAAGCGGCATAAACTCAAATTACTGCTGCTGGGCGACAGTGGCGTTGGTAAAACCAGCCTGATGCGGGTTTTTTCAGGCGATGAATTTTCTGAATCCATGCTCGCGACCGCTGGGTACGTGCATTTACTGGTGTTTTTCTCCTTATGAAATGTGTTTTTATTTAATGTTTATGCTTTTATGGGAAAACATAGTGTGGATTTCAAGCTGCGTAATATTGCGGTCGGGGATGATGAAATCGCATTGCAAATTTGGGATACTGCTGGCCAAGAGCGTTTCCACCGGATCACAGCCAGTACGTTTCTCTATCTATCACTATCGACGGTCGTTTTTCCAACTAAACGTTTTTTTTTTTTTATGAATAAAAAGCGTATTACAAAGGCGCAAATGGGATCGTACTGGTGTACGACGTCAGCGATCGCAAGAGCTTTGACAGTACGTTGTGTGCTTAATCCCCCACCCAGTGCGAGCGTTTGCCAAGGCGGGGTTTCTAACATTTGTTATCATTACCCATTAGATGTGGGCTACTGGATGAACAATATCCGCCAATACGCCTCTCCGAATATGCCCGCCATGCTGCTCGTGGGCAACAAAATCGATTTGCCCAACCGCGTCGTCTCGTCCGAAGAAGGCCTCGCGACTGCCAAGCAATACAACGTCCGCTATATCGGTATGTTGCGTGTGTTGTGCTTTGTATTTCTGGTCTTGGTGCTCGCCAGTCAACGCCTAATATTTTTTTTTTTTGTATGATCCACAGAAACAAGTGCCAAGACATCGGAAAACACCAACGGCGCATTGGAAAGCATCGCACGGGATGCGTTTTTCATCAGCGTCAACCGTACGTTTTTATTTATTTTTTATGTGGACCTTTGGAAACTGGGTTTCTTATTTTTTTTTATTTTTCTTATTTTGTGTGTGTGTGTGTGAGCAGCTACGATGACCCAAAAGACTTTGATGGAGAAGGAAAAATCGCTATTGGGTCGCCGCAACAAGGAAAACTGCGTCATCTCGTAAATAAGTTCTTACGATCAAACCTCCCAGCAAAATCACCCCCAGAAACGAATCTACCACAACGATACCAACCCCCTGAACGACGTCTTGCAAAGGCAAGCGTACCCTCCGACCCTTTCAACACCACCACCTTTCCATTATGAGAAACCCGAATATTTAAAAAGCCGCGATTCCCAAATGCCTTTGTTTTTTTTTGTGGATATTTTTTACTTTTATTCTTTGGACACGTATATTTTCAAAAAGAATATGGAGAACACAAATACTACTGATGGCAGGAGTATTAATACTGCATCTACATCTACATGACCGACGCGACTGCGGAGGCTGTGACCGCGACGGCGATGGTCGCGACTGTGTAGGGTGTCTTGTTCGCGCTCGAGGTCGTTGGCTTTGGTGTCTTGACTGTTGGGTTGCCTGCGGCCATGGAGCCAGCGGCGTCCGAGCCATCGCCAAGTCCGGACGGCGTGCCAACGCCAGGAAGGAACGGTCCGTCATCCTTGCCGTCGTCACCGCTTCCAGATGGAGCGCCCACGCCTGGAAGGAAATCCGGCGAGTTGGCGGCCGAAGAACCATCCGAGCCGTCGGTGTTGGCGGCGGTGACGGTGCCCTGCTGCGCGTGGACAAGCGGCGTGGAGAACGCGCAGAGCGCCAGCACGGCAAAGGTGATCAACGAGGAGGTCTTCATGGTGTTTTGGGTTTTAGTTTGTTGCCTGTGATGGGATGAAAGCAAATTGGCGAATGGGCCCTTCAAAACGCAATGCATTCATTCGCGAACATGTCGTCTCCATGTAAAGCACCGACTGTTGCCATCTAACTGGATGTGGACCAGATGCGATCGTGGGAGCGAAGCCATCTGGTCAACGTTGTCACTATACAGTACCCGCTATACCTACTGTGAGGTACGGAACGATGGTTTTTCATTGAGCCGCATGGTCCGCATGGTGTTGCCGTTTGTGGCGTCATCAAGGACCAACTTACGCAAGGTTCAGAGACATGGAGAAGGAAGGAATCAGACGTGGACAGCGCGGTTGTTCTCTCCCAAGAGAAGGCGCGAAAAGAAGCGGATACCGTTCCGCATGGAAAGTTTTTTATTGAAGGACAAAATGGTTAGGCGCCAAAAATGTGCGACTGTTTCCATGAGAAGAATGAAATAGATTGTACCAAAACGCAATGGGTGTGGGTTTTCATGATGTTCAGTTTTTGATAACGTTAGGTGTTTTTTTCTTGGAGTGGCCTGCTACTGGCAACACCTGATGGAATCGACAGTAGTCAATGGCTGGATGTTTCGTGAGGGGTTCGTCTTCTTACCACGCAACCGCCGCGATCGCGGTCGCGACCGAGACAATCGTAACCACCGAGGTGGTGGCCAAGACGCCGCTGTTGGTCTTTGGAGGCGCAGTGGTCGTGGAGGCATCGGCCACTGCGGCGCCATGAGAGCCGGAGCCCATCAAGCTGTGCGCCTTGTCGTCGCTGGTCTGGAAGCCGCCGGCGAAGCCGCCGGCAGGCGCGGGCGTGCCATCCGGGTCGCCCGACGGACCGGTCGGCGTCCATGGAGTATTTGGCAAAGAACCAGGCTTGACTGAGCCGTCGGACGACGAGTTGGCAGGCGCTGGCGCGCCCATGACCGAGCCAGCGGACGAGTCGATTTTCGAAGGCGACGTGGCGGCTGCTGCACCGGAGCCTAGCGTGCCGCTGGCGTTCACGACGGACGCAATGAGCGCCATGGCGGCGACGAGCATGCAAGAAGTCTTCATGATGGAGGTTGTGCTTGCTGGAAGGGAAATTGTCAAGTGTGGACGGATGGAAACGCAGTTTCTGGAAACTCTTGAACTCTCGATGGCGATGGTTCTCTGGACTGAATTTGTCCTGTTCTCAGCACAGTTGACAAGATGGCTGGATCCGTTGGGTGACACACGTGACAGCTGGTTTTTGAATTTCTGTGACTGGGGTTTTGGGCCAAAACCCCAAAACTTTTGGCCCCAAAGTTTGGCGGTCTGGGTTCAAAACGAGTGGGGAAAAGCTGGACAGTGTAAAAACCCAAAATATCACCTGGAAACGTAGGATTTATTTTGGGTATCGGATGTCGTGGGGGGCGAACTGACTTGACGAGTTTCCGAGCCATGAATGGAAACTTCAACATGCTGGATGTTCGAAGCTCAAAAGCAACTCCAATAGCCACCCACCCATGTGACGCCGGGCCCTTCAAAGTGTACCCATACATT
The DNA here is from genome assembly GCA_023336165.1 of Pythium monospermum. Lineage (NCBI taxonomy): Eukaryota > Oomycota > Peronosporomycetes > Pythiales > Pythiaceae > Pythium > Pythium monospermum. The sequence continues at coordinate 21,514 of JAADWJ010000150.1, forward strand.
CCACCGGTCACACCGCAAAGGAGCAGTTCTGCATCTATCACAAGGAAATTAAGGCACAAGTGCAACAAACAGGTTCTCAAAGCACGACTTTTCCGGGAAGGGACCTGGAATACACTGGCGCATGCTGAATCTGGGGCTGCACATTGCCCAAAGTGTGAGATCACACGATTTGGAGGAGAATATGGATCCTACGCTTTGTCGTTGACTGTGTCAGAGAGGACGATCAGCCATTGCAATCAGCTCAATCCAATGCCAGCGAAATGCGTACGGGAATGGGTAACAAGCCGGGGTACATCCCGTCCAAGACGCTTGGCACGAACACGCCATGAATAATGGGTATCTGCCATGATCCATAGGCTTCGTCGACAAGTCCTCCCAAGAAATCCGCGCCGACTGGAGCCATTCTGCCCCAAAATTCGTTTAGAACCTCTAATATGCAATTTAGAGCAGTTGGAAGAACCATTTTTCCAATTGGTTGCATTATTAGGGTGATGTCCAACCCTGCGGGTTAGGTTTTTTCATCGTTCTCTCTCGCCAGGTCATGAACGCCCAATTGTCTCAACAACAAAGAGCACCAACACAACAATCAAGCGTGGAAAAACACCAAGAACGCAAGGAACAGCACAGAGGCAACACCATCGATCTCCATCACCTCGCATCAAAAGCAAACTAAAGCACACTATATACCATGGCTAACGGACGCTCGAACCACCCAATGTACCGCAATGGAAACGTCGGCGGCTACGAGGAGGACCGCTCGGTGTCGCCGCGCGCGCAGACCGACTACCGCCAGATGAACGCACAACAAATGGACCGCCGTCGCGAGGACGAGTTTGCTCGTCAAGATGCAGCACTTGACCAGATCCACCGAGGTGTGAAAGGGCTCAAGAACCAAGCACATGCGATCAATGACGAAGTGGTCGACCAGACCAAATTGATCGGCGATATTGGAGACGTGAGTTTAGAAGACCCTGGCTAGTGGGCGATGGCGTGATGGCGTTTGAGGAGAAGCATACTGATATGTTTATTATGTTGCTGTTGTCCTTTATAGCGAATGGATGACGCCCAAGGTGACCTGGAGCGAGGCGAGGCAAAAGCCCGAGACGTCAATTCCAAGAAGGCCAAAGTCTGCAAGATGTACGGCGTGATCGCGGTGCTGGTCCTGGCAGAAGTCGTTATGAGCATCGCTGGGATTCCATTTATGGGGTAGTACAATATACTTTACAATACACTTGTTTCTTCTCTCATGTTTTGTGGGGCTGGTTGTGTACGGTACCATTATCGGGATCGTCCGCAGCATTGCGTCACAATAATCTGTACTCATTTTATTTCGGTGATTTATTCTGCAACAATAGCGTCCAGATTCTACCACATACATGCGGCGACTAATGATACAACTACTGGCACAAGCACAGCACTTCCTGTGGACCGTTGCGCGCTGCTTTTGGGCTTTGGCTTGGTCGTCGCACTCTCCTCATTGTCATCATCATCGTCATCCTCTGGGACAGCAGGGCCAGCGTTCACCGTGCCTGGAGAATCGTCCGTTGTCTCGTCCGCAGTGGCCCCGGCGGACGGACTCTTTGTCGTGCCTCCTCCTCCCGCGCTGCACTTGGCCTGTAGCTTGGGGTTGGTCGGTGTCTTCGTCTTGTCGCTCGGGTGGCTGATGCCTTCTTTGATCAGCGTGCCGGGGTTTGTCGGCGTCCATGTGCAGCACGGATCTCCGAGCTCTTGGCCATTCGTGAACCCGTCTCCGTCCGAGTCGGCTTGGCAATACGCCTTGGTCCATGCCTTGCCAAGTTTGTTCCAGTCGGTACCAAACTCGTTCAGGCCTTGTATACCTTCCGCATCCGGGTGGCCGATCGCTGGCGCGTCTGGGAAGTTGGCTCCATTCGGTAGAAGCTTGGCAAACTTGGCGTACCCGTGCGCGCTAGGAATGGAAAGCGCCAGAACGACCAACGCCGCGGCGCTCATGTGGATTGCGTACGTCTTCATCGTGATTGTTTCTCTGTGCTTTTTGTCACGAGCGCGGTGTCTCTATAATAGCGGGGGTATGTTCTTGTTGGTGGTGGCGAAATGGCGCTTGTATAACTGATGTTGGGAATCCTCACCGCGTCAATACAGTACTGGGGATTGACTCCCATGAGATAAAGCTGGCATGGATGAGGCGCCACTGCTGGAGAACCTCACCCGAATGCTCCGACACCATGTGGCTTTTCAGCACACAAACCGGATGTCGAGTCCAAGATGAAAACCAACCTAAAAAAATCACACAGCCCTCGGCATTTTCTTTTGCAATGTGGCGATGAGGGTTGGGGGTCACAGAACTGTAAACTAGTTTAGCCGAACAGTTGATAGGCTAAACTAAATACAGTATACAGCTCATCTTGATGGACGAAGTGTTGCGACAACATGGACCAGCTGTATCAGGACACGGGTTACATGGGGCGACGCCATTCTCGAGGCTTGAACTCTCAGTAACTGCCCAGCTGCAGTGCTCTCCCCAAGGCATCGTCGGCCCGGATCATGCTGTGGGGAGGGCAGCAACCTGATGCTGCGATACGTTCCACTGTCGCGTCGCCGCACGCTGTCCAAACACCGCAGTGTTTTATGATCATTGTATCTCTCAAGCGAGCGGCTTGAGCCGTCCAGCGTCGACACATACGCCACATGATTTGGTGCTCTGAGCCCAGTCTTCCACGATATATCTGCTGACGGCTCTCACGTTTTTCTCTACACTGGTGTGGTATTTTTGGCTCGCTTGCCAGCCAGGCTCTCTGCATATTTCATGTGTTGCAGTCATGTTGCTGACTCCAAGACTTCTTTGTCATTGTCTTCCCAGTCCAATCCGTCAAGTCCTTTCGGTCCCAACCAAAACACTTCTTACGACCCGACCCACACATGCGCTGTGATCCTGGACGACTCCGCACGCTCAGTGCGCAGTGCTGGGTGGCCGCGCAAGTCGAGCTGCAGGGCCACTACACCGTCACACGCGTGCAAGAGTTTGCCCACTACCACGCCCACACCAGTTGGATGCGCGCCTTGGTTGTCTGTCTGCTCACGCCGCTCCCATGTATCATCTGCGTGGTGCTCATCAACCTCATCCCTCTCGAGCCCACGACCGTTGGAGCCATGTATAGCCCCCACTTATGGACCCGCACGTTTCTCTCTACTGTGGCCATGACCCTTGCGACGCTGGAAAGCTTCCGCCAGCATGTGAACGGGATGGAGCTCACGCGGCTCACGATGGTAGTGCTCACACTGGTGATCTCGGTGATCACGATCTTTTTGACCATCTTGATGGCCATCGGCATCGGGTACCCGACCCCGTTTGGGCTGATCTTGGGCACTTTCCCATGGTTTACGACTTTCATATTTGCGCTAGCCTGTGCCAAGCGCACAGCGCTACGGACCAATGACCACCAGCTGGTGTGGGATACGCTTCGGTACTTGGTGGTGTGTTGCTGCCAGATCGCCATCACCTTGATCTACCCGCTGTACAACTACGTCTTTGTGCGGCTGTCGTCTTCTTCCCAGACGGCATTTGTGTTGATACTGCCCATTCTCAAGATCCTGGCGAAAAACTGGATCGCACGTGCGTTACCAGAAAGTGACGCCGGCAAACCCGAAGCCGTGGTGTTCAATATTGAGATTTTCCATTCGTTATATGTCGCGTTTTGTATGCAAGGCGCGACTTCAACACGCACCGTGTTTGCGCTCATAGGTGTGGATTTTGTGCAAGCCTGGCTATCGTTCCATGACGTGCAGACGCTTGTCCGCGAGCTCGCGCCAGTCGCAAACAAGCTGGACCAAGCGAGACAACGCACCAATTCGATGGGCTCCAAGTCACGAAAGGCATTGGACCACTTCCTGGAGTTAGCGGCTTGTATCGTGGCCGTGGAGCCCCACTTGGCGTTGCAAAAGCAACAGCAACGACGTCAGCGTACGGCGCCGAGCAGCCGCTTGCCACCACGTGGTCGGCTTGCGACGCTACGCCAAAGTGTGGAAGGACTCGTCGGCGCCGCTATCTCCCACATTATATCACCAGCAGCCGTCCAGCCAGTAGAACGCCAGGTATCGATCGTAGATGGTGGTGGATCTGAACAGCCCAGGCAAGCAGCAGTCAGCCCACGACAAGCGAATGCGGCCACGGCCACTGTCACGCCGCTGTCACCGCCTCCACCAGCAACATCCTCAGCATCATCCGCCTCGTTCCTTCTCCGGGTAGACAGCGTCTTGCCCGCTCCGCCGAGACTGCCAAGCGACTTGGCCACGCTCAATGTGATCGAACGCCGCTTGCTGGTCCATGGCATCCAGCGACTTCTTTATGTGACCGAGTTTATCGTACTGGTCGAGTACGTGGAAGTGATCATGCCAGTCGTCTACAGTACGTAACCTTCCTTCCTGTATCGTAACCCCTGGGGATCCATCCTACCTGTTGACGGTATTTAATACACTGTGTGTAGATATTCTCATGGTCGCGCTCTATCAGCACCCGAACCGCCAGTACTATCCGTTTCTCAAGAACCTCACGATGGCGGCGTTTTGGCCAACGCTGAGCAATGTGCTTTTGTACGCGTCGCTTGAGTTCGTGTCGCTTGTGCTGTTGACCATGGTGGTCGCATGGAAACTGCGCGTGTCGCTTCTCCATCAACTGGCGTTTGTGCTGGAAAACAGACAAGCCAGTGTCCAGTCCAAGCTGGTGATCTGGGTCATTTACGTCATGCAGTGCTCCATTGACCATTTCGGTGCTGATTATTCGTTCCGCTTTGCGTGGCTTCGCGAGTCCACGCCCACGTAAGTGGCTGTTAGAAGGGCCCAAGGGAAGCCCGCGCTTTTTCGCCACCAAAACACACATATCTTGGATTTGGATTTGGATCTCCAGCAAACTTGCAGGTGGATGTTGGTTTCTTTTTGTCCGTTTGGGCATTTGTATGATACCCACGGTATCATACTCTCACATGCAAAGAGCTCCGACACAATAAGTGGAGCAGCCTCTCAAGGCGAAGAGCTCGTCCGATCGCATCAAGACAATCGCCAGGAAGGCTGTACGAAAACGCGCGGCAACCTCATGAAGCTTGCCACGGCCATTTGTACATTGTGCAATGGCTTGAAGAAAAATACCCAAGCGAGTCTCACTGAGCAAAGGCAGCTTCGCGTGCGCGACAAGGATGCTGATACAGCGTAGCGTAGCGTCGTCGTCAGCAGCTCAGCAGCATAAGAGGCCTCCTGGGGACGTATTACCTTCAGCACTGTGCTCCAATGCCCAGACGCACAAAAGAGAAAAAAGAAAAAGAAACTCTGTTGTGACTATTAAATTGTAGAGGTGAATACGACTCCATTCTGGTCAATTGTCGTAAATTGATAACAGTCGCATATGGGTTATGGAAGGTACCAGTTCGACTGCAGCTGACTGCGATTTTTACCAGGGACAGGAGGCGCCTTCAAGCACAAACCAATCAGAATCTGATGGATGCCCAATCTGGCAGTTGCTGTGAATCCCATTTCCTGTGCGTTTAAGAAATCTGGCCAAATTCTCATTGTTGGATTTGAGGAACAAGCCAGCCAACCATGCGTGACGGCTTGAAGGGCACGACCGAGTTCTGGGCGACCAAGGATGGCGAAAGCATCAAACAGCCCTTCCGCTTTGTCGTGTCGGCCGATGAGGCGATGCTCAAGGTCTGGTTGGAACACCGCACGACCAAACGCCAATGGTAAGTGGATCTCAGTGATGCTGTTGTTCCATAGCTGTCAGTTGGAGACTCACTACAGTTTTCCAGGCAAACGGCCGATCTTCAAATTGCTGATTTTGCGACAGTTGACTCCGCGATACCGCAAGCCAAGCCGAGAAACTACGCGGCGGTACAATTATGATCAGACTGGTATCAACTGCTCGTTTACCTGTATCACTGATGGTTCTTGGGATATCTTTGTAGCGTTTCGCTGAGTGTATGGCGGCGCCTTTTTGCGATGGTGCGGAACGCGGCGTGCGCTTCCTCTCAGCTACCGCGAAAGACGGTTCACGTTCCATGCGCCTTACGGTTCGGCTTTCGCTATCCCAGTTTCAAGCGAGCCTGGAGTATGCGTTCTATTTGTTGCCTGTTGCGCTGGAGCCAGTGGACTTATTGGCCGCGCAAGTGCGAGACCTCCAGGATGAGGTGTACTCGCTCAAGCAGCAAGTGACGGAACTGAGGGCTGTGCCCCCGTCTGCGGAGTTTCGTGCTATTGTCAACGCTCTTCCATTTGCTTCAAGTGTGTGGGGCGCGAGCGTGAACCAGTGGATCACCTGGTCTGCTGTCTGTGAAGCCAACAACAACGGCATCTATCTCACCAGTGCTTCAAGTGTACTGGTCGTGCAGGCTGGGCTGTACTTGGTGTGTCTCCGTCTTGCGCATGCGAGTACTGCCTTCGCTACAAGTACTCGATTTGAAGTATTCTTGAACGGCCAGTGTCTGCGTTCCTTCACGGACGCGCAGCTAAGTGGAGGCAACTCTCTGGCGCCAATGTCTTTTGTTGCTCAAATCCCAGCCTCTGGGTTTCTGGAAGTGCGCTGCAAGGGCGGGATGTTCACATGCAGTGGCAGTTCACTCAGCATCACAAAGATCTAATTTCGGGATTTCTTTGATCTGGCAAAATATTATAATCCGTCACAAAACAAAAAAATAACGTTTACCTCTGATACTGGCAGCCATATCAATTGACGAAAATATATTGTTTTATTTTGATATCCCAAGCATCAACGAAATTTCAATGTCTAAACCAGATAAATTTAAGATCGAAAACGCTGCATAGGCCAATGTATATTTTCATGGTGGTGGAGAGGTAGGCCTTCGAGTGTCATTCGAAAGTTGACGTATGCGATGTGTAACGAGATGGAAATAGTGAATTTCAACCAACAAACAAAACAAAACAAAACAAAACAAAAGGATCTGCTACCACTGCAACTGTCCTCCCCTACACTCGATCGACTACACAAACGAAAGAAGAACAAAAAAGGAAAGAAGGGAACCCATGCTGGTGGTGGATGGGAAGGCGCAAAAAAAAACCCTGCGGTTGGCCTTCATCCAAGCTGGCGAATCGTCAAGTAGGAACCACTTTTCGCTTCGTCGTCACCCACGTACTTCACTACTACTGAAGACCACTTGTTTGTCGCCGTGAACACGTAATGCATTGGCGTCGCTTGAGAAAACCCATTACGGGAGTTGTGCTTAGTGGCTTCCAACACCGTGGTCCCATGGATAAGCTCGAACGAAGGGCCGGTGCGACTTTTGTGCTTCAAGACCATGGTCAACTCGTACACACCGGCACTTGCGAATCGAATTTGGCCATCGGCAAGAAATTTCACAAAGCGGCAAGGAGAAACTGGATGCCAGATGAGATTCTGGCTGGATTCATGCGCACCAGTGGTGGTGCAGCGCACATGTTTCGACGGCATCTTAGATCGACGAGTGTTCTCGTCGATTCTTGTTTCCAGCGCCTTCACCTTCGCTTCCATCTTTTCGATTCTCACGGAGTTAGCTCTCTCTTGACGCATGGGCGTTCTTCCACGTCCCGTATACGAGCAGCGAGCAAATCCACAGGTCCCAACGGTACCTCCTTCAACGAAAATTCGTACTTGAGCTTCAACTCGCATTCTACCCACTGGAGTGGCAGCAACAGCGTCAACAACCGATCACTTCCTTTTGGGACTGGCACGAGTTGACGTTGGTACTCGGGGGACTCGTCCTCGTAGTCCTCCTCGGCACTCAGGCATGCCACAAAGCGCTGCAATGTACAGACGAGGATGTCAGCAAACACACTAGATCGTTGGCTATTCCAGCGCTCATTAACCTTGGCATATTGTTCAGCTGTCGCCATGGGAATGGCGTTGTCTTTTGTCACAAAATCGTCAATCGCCAACCGGTCGGTTTGCCTACGGCACAGACAGCGTCAACCAGCAACCACGACTGAGCAAGAGGTGAAGAAGCCAAAACACTTACCACTGCTTCTTGGACTTTCGGTCTTCCAACCAGATGAAGAGTGCGTTGGTACTGGTAACGACGACTTTATAACGATACACGTCCCGCGTGGTTTCCGAGGAGAAGCTCACGTCTCCTTGATGCGTCTGCTCCATGGACGAGGCCATGACCGGATGATGGCACTGGTGTTTGAAAAATAAAAATAAATGTGAGCTGTGGAGAGCAACACGAGGGGCGTTGTGTTGGACCTGCGTGAGCGCAAGCAACCGCCTCAACTGGTTGTTTGTCGGTGGGGACGGGTCCCAAATCAATCTGTGGCATCATATTAATTGATACAGTGTCCAAATAGGTTGTCTAAACAGTGTTCCAGAATGTGATGTCATGCTCATAAGTATTATCAAAGGTTTCATCCCATACGCAAAACATGCAACTGTTGTACCGGTATCGGGCTGACGATGGTGGCATGCTCTTTGATTGTGGAATCCACCCCAGGCTCAACATTGCTGGATTACTGGAGACCGTGAGAAAACGATGACAAATGAGATCAAAGGAGTCACCGAGTTTTGGGAGGACGAGAACGTCGGTGGTGGCAAGGACGCATACCGTTTCGTCGTCTCCGTCGGCGAGGAGACGTTGAGAATCGTGTTGGAAGACCGAAAAATCAAACAACGATGGTATGTGCTGTGTAGTAGTCTGTTGGGCACATTTCTCCTCTACTCGATTCTATCTGTTGCAGGAGCACGAGCGACAAGGGAGTCGACGATTTCGTCAAAACCGACTTGGAGATCCCCCAAGCCAAGCTACGAGACCACGCCGAGGTACGAACAGCCACATGGCAACGATTTTGATCTTACTTATTGGTGCTCACGCTTCTCGGGGTATCCTTTTGGTATACTGTAGCACTTCGTTGAGTGCTTGGACGAAAACGCCGAGTCAGCGGTGCGGGCTCTCTATGCTGACGCCAAAGACGGATCGCGCACCATGGTACTTTGGATTCGTCTCGCAATGGCCAAGTATGAAGTCGACTTGAAGTACACAGTTCCATTGGTTCCAGTGGCGTTGCAGCCCCTTGAAATCTTGGCTGCCCAGGTGCGAGATCTGGAGGATGAGATCAAGCAAAGAACTGGCGAGCTGGCCGGCGAGCCCCGATCGAGAGTTTGTCAGGTTCCGTGGGCGTTTATATCTGGCTGCGAATCCAGCAACTGGCGATGCCAATGGTTATGACCGCGCAGCTTTTGAGTTTGAGGTCTCCGAGATGCAAGTGCGGGGGACGTGCTGCGCTATTGTATCTTTCGGTGTGTTTCTGTTTGCGTTGGTATGGCGCATCGCGTACGCATATGCTGAATCCAAGTCAGCCAAGCGTACGACATACTACTATTGAGAATTTGTTAGCATGAGGTACATGCATGCATGCACTTGAAACCATTTTTGGTTTTCTGATTTACTTAATTGTATGGATACAATCGCAATGTTTGGAGAGGTACTGTATTAATACCTAGAAATTCGTCTCTCAAAACCTTCAGAGCCCAGACCAGCATGTCTCCAATATATCGCGACAGCATCGCTCAGTTAATCTTGGGACAAGTAGTACTGTGTGCAATACAAGCGCGTACCACGACAGAACATCGAGATGGGAGACGTGATATGGGGTCAGGGACGGTTTTGTTTCAGAGTATTGGATTATAGAGTGATTAGAGCATAGGAAATGGACCGTATTTCATATATATGCATACATTTGTGCATGCAATATTACAAGTAGGGATGGTGCACCCACAAAACAAAAATATCTGACGCAAGACTGCGAATGTCCACTGGGAAACGATAAGCTACTGTTGCCTCTGTGTCGACAGGGAAAAGAAGGAGCCCACGTCATTCGTATGATGCAGTACCGGTATCCAAAAAATAACCGGAGAGACGTGGCGACGTGGCCAGGAATCCCTGAGAACAGTTGGGTAGTACGTCACCTACGGGAACAGAAGAACCATGTCTCCCATACTCGTTCTCCTGCTGCTTGTCCAACCGTCACAACTCGACAGACACAGCACACCCTAGACGTCCTCATTGTCGGATTTGAGCTCTACCACTACAAACATGGCGATCGAAATTGAAGGATCCACGGAGTTTTGGGCGGACCGCAGCGTGGACCAAACCAAGGATGGCTACCGGTTTGTGGTCTCGGTGGCGAATGAAAAGCTTCAAATTTGGCTGGAGAACCGCAAGACAAAACACCAATGGTATCGGAAAATATCCTGGCTGATTATTGGTGGAAGGTGGATAGGTTGTAACGTTCCTGTGGTTCTTGTTCCTATCACACAGGCGCACATCGGATCTGCGTGTCGCGGATTTTGTGACCGAGGAGTCGGCCATCCCACAAGCCAAGACGCGAGACTACGCCGAGGTAAGAAAGAAAGAGCAAGTGAAATGGTTGGTGCCCTGGCTGTGGCTGATGTGTGGGGTCTGTATCCTTCAGCGCTTCGCCGAGTGTTTGGAGGAAAAGCTAGGCGATGATGAAGACTCGGCAGTGCGCCACCTGTCGGCGATCGCGAAAGACGGCGCCTGCACGTTGAGACTCACTGTCCGCTTGGCTTGGTCCAAGTACGAAGCCCAGCTGGAGTATCGCTTCCAGTTGCTGCCCGTGGCGCTGGAGGAAGGCGATTTTTTGGCAGCGCGCGTGCGAGATGTCCACGACGATGTCCAGGCACAGAAGAAACGGATCGATGCTCTGGAGGCACCACGAATGTTTGTGGAGTTCAGTGCTTGTGCCAATGCAGGCGCGAACCAGTGCATTTCGTGGCAGCCCGTCAGTGGAGAAACATCCCCGGCCATCTTTGTCGTCGACTCTGACAAACTACAAGTTGTGGCAGCTGGTCTCTACATGATTTGCTGCCACCTGACTCATTTGAGTTCGAGCAATACAGCCCAGTTCCATGTGCAATTAAACGGAGCGGTACTGCGTTCGTTCACAGACGGTATTGTATGCAACTACCAACGCCAAACAACGTTTACGATTGTATCCCAGATTCCAGCCAATGCGTCTGTGCAAATTGTCTACAAAGGCAATTCGTTCGCGTACGCTGGAAGTCTCGTAAGCTTCACCAAGCTCTAATTCGACTGAAGTTGCTGCTTAAACTTGTGAGCGAAGTGTGCTGGTGGAGTTGGTTGGCAGCCTTGTCGGCCATCTTGTTCCCCGAGCGGTAATGGTGGACCCACGCCTGCACCTTGATGCGGTCAGCTGTGCTACGAGCCAGCTCGTAGTGTCTTTTTAATGATGGCGCCTTGAGGCGCCGTGGCTTGTTCATCTGTTGGATAATCATCATACTATCGCCAATCACTGTGATTGGATGCCAATGGTGTCGTTCTGCTGCTTCAAGGCCCACTCGCACGCCTTGATACTCCGCGTAATTGTTGGTGCTGCTCACACTGGCGAAAGACATGGAGGCCGCCCATTCAATCGTCGGTACAGGTCCGAGGCGGAAATGACTGATCCACTCCCACCAGGGCCAGGATTTCCTCGACTGCCTCCATCGAAAAAGAGTAGATACTGGTCCAGTGTCAACGCAAAGCGGGGAACTGGATGATCGGTCATGGTGAAGTGACGGACCAGGTGGTGCTGGATTGTTGCGTCAAGGCTCTTGGTAGGGCCTGCTTGCATCGTAATAGCGGTCATGGTGGTGCGCAGGTGGCGTGACCACTGCCCCCACACGGCAAAGTAGTCATCACCGGGTGCTGCGTCAAGTGTTGTGGCCATGTGGTCAAATTGGCGCTTCCAGAGCCGTTTCAGGGCCGTGGTAACCAATTGCGACCACGCCACTTGTAGCCAATACACAATGCGGTCACCTTGTGTCGAGTCAGCTGGTTCGTCGTGGCCCACCATCGCACACCAGTTCTTCGTGGTCGGCGGTGGTGCACGGCCAAAGACGGCTTCGCAGAGGACTTGAGCCGTGGGATGGGTGGCGCCCCAGAGCAAGGCAAGCCTCTGCCATAACGCTGGAGCCGCGGCGCATCGCCAAAAAGTATGCCCACTTCCATGTTCGGTGGGTGTCGTACAGTCAGGATGCCCACAGTCGAGACTGCTGGTGTTCGTGTGCCACGCTTGTAGTTGTCGCAGTCGTAGGCGATGCCATAGTTGGTTATCGTACGTCGACTGTCCTGGTGTCGCCAGGTAGTTGTGCCACTTGGCTCGGCCGAGGACTGCAGCAATGACCGCGTCGTCTTCCAGCCAGCGTGCTGCGCGTTCGTCTCGTTCCTCCTGGCCTTTGGCATGCGAGCTGGCGAGTAGCGCGCGTTTGTATCTGCGGCGTTGTGGCGCCCATGCCTTGAAACCTGCCCAAACTTGGACAAGTCGTACGTGGGTTGGTGATGGTTCTAGTTGCGGGCGCGCCACGACATCGTTGACTCGCACGAGTTGGGCTTGCATGAGCTCGCGCTGTGTGCGTCTCGGTTGGTCATGCACTAAGACCCCGTGGTCGTGCGTGAGCAAGCGTGGCGGCGTCGTATCGCTCAATGACCACTCCCAGCCACTGCCACTGTCCACATTGAACGCTCGTAAGACGGTTGGGAGCATCTGGTCGGAACACCATACTGGGAAAGTTGGCGACGAGTGTATCATAGAGCAGCCGAAAAACAATCGCTTGCGAATTGGTGAGAGGGAACAGTGCTGCTTCTGATCGAAAACGCAGCGTACCGGGACCAACCCATTCCCAAGAAACATAATCACCAACATTCGCACCTGAGCCGAGGCACGTGAGCTTCTGAGTTGTGAGAAGCGAACCATCCTGCCACAGAACACTTGAGCGCTTCCTGTCAATGGGGAGGTGGCGTATCCAGCTGGGGTTGAGGCGTCCTTCGGCAGTCTGTCGCTCGTCCATGATGACACGACCCCCAATTCTATAGAATGAGGAGTAGTCTCGTTCAAGCTCGCCTCTCTTCCCGTGCCAGGAGCGATCAATTTGTAACGCACTGATCCCACCGCGCACCAAAAGTTGTGTCGCAAAATCGAGTCGAGTGCGATGTACCCAGCACAAGGCTTCCTCGCCCGACCGCCACATAGATGGCGAGTACTGTGGAGCAGCGAGGGTATCGGTGATCTGGAGCCACGGTTGTAGAAAACAATCCGGTTGGATCCGGCCGTGCGTGACGGCGAGCTGGTGCCGCCACTCCATGGGTTCGTAGGCCCATCTGGCTACCACCATGGTCGCCATGGTGACTAGTTCGTGCCGAATGACAGGAATCTTGAGGCCTCCTGAGCTACCTGGTAGACTGGCGAGGTGTCTTTTTGCCCATCGCTGGCTGGTGGAGTAGGCCGACATGTCCACAAGAAAGAGGCCGTTCCAGACGAAATTTTGGATGCGTCGGTCAAGTTCTTCCACTATGGTTCTGGTGGGCCAATGGTGGCGGGCTATAAATAGGATCTTCGGCACCACAATCGCGTGTGCAAGCGCCGCCCGTTGCGCGACACTGTGTGTCTTGATCTGTGCCAGGGTGAGGTGAGGCGACACAATATCTGGTTGATCGTTAGCCGCCAAACTTCCTCCACTGCGACCGCGCTGCCCACTTGACAGCCCAGATACCACGTCATTGCGGCGGGTGGCAGCTCGACGAAGCCATGCAGATCGTCCAACGGGCTCCCGCGGAGGGCTTCTTCTGCTTGGATGGCATAGTAAAGCGGGTCGATTGCAAGGATAAAAAGCAGCGGTGCGATGGGGCATCCTTGGCGGATGCCACGCGTGATAGCAATCGGCATGGAGAGGAAACCATTGACGTTGAAACGCGCCGTGGTCCCGACGTGCATCGCGCGCATGGCTGCTCGAAAGGATGACGGGAAACCTCTGGCTGCCAAACACTCATCCAAGTACTGCCGATCCAGCGAGTCGTAGGCTTTCTGGATGTCCAGCAGCACTGCGACCGTGGGAAGATCATATTTGGTGGCGTGGTGTTGCGCGGCCGTGAAGACGTCTATGACATCGTGTATATCACGACCGGGGACAAAGCCACATTGCGTGCTCGCAATCACAGTGGGTAGTACGGGTCGCGCTCGGCCTGCAAAAACGCGAGAATAGAGTTTGTAGTCCGTGTTCAACAGCGCCATCGGGCGATATCCCAGGGGTTTGGTGGAAGGGCCAGCCTTGGGGAGCGCCACGATGGTCGCCTCTTGAAAACTGGCCGGCGTCGCGCCTGCGTCGAAACACGCTTGGAAGAGCTTGTGGAGGATCGGTACCAGGAGTTCTGCGAAATCACGGTACCAAGCGTTTGGAAGCTGGTCAGGCCCACCGCTCTTGGTCTGTTTGCATCGTTTTATACTCTTGAGCACTTTCGAAGCTGTGATAGGGGCCGCGAGCACGTCCGCTTGGTCTGCAGTGACAGTTGCCGTGGGGAGGGCCGTAAACACGCGCTTGGCGGTCCGTCGATCGGATTGCGTGAATGTCGCTTTCCACCCATCCGCCATGCTGTTGGCGAGATCGCTGGGGAGACGACGGGGCGCCCCAGGCGTGTCGTCGAGGTACGTGACCGCATTGACTGTCCTTCGCATGGAGACGCGCTCGAAAAACGCCCGCGAGTCCGACTTGTGCGTCCACACATGTTTTGCTTCAAGTCTCCGTCGCTTGAGCGTTTGCCACTGGGCAACTGTCGCTCGCAGCTCACTTTCCAATTGTTTCGCCTTATCTAGATCATCTGCGCAGGCACGGAGGCGTCGCCGTAACCGAGACGTCCTCGTTTCGAAGCCCAGGTTTGTCTTCGTGACTGCGTCCTTGGTTGCGGCAGTGATCTTGTCGCGCACGTTGCCTCCCATTGCGCTAAGTACGTTTCTGGTGCAGCGTCATCGGCCGTAAGTGCGTCATAGGAGTCCTGTAAACGGGTTAATTCGGTGGTCCTCTTTTACTGCGACGTGTGCACATGCTTTTGGTGGGTACTTTTTTTGTTGTGGCGCCTGCGAGCGCGATGCCGTGGGTTGGACCAGAACATCTCCACAGCTGCGTGGTCGGAGCCACCGCCAAGGTCGTACGCGCGGACATGGTCGATCCAATCTCGATGGGAGTGCGACACGTATAAGCGATCGAGCCGACTGGACTCGAGGCCGCCGTGGACACTGTATCGGTACGTGTGGTGCTCTTCTTGGAATGTCGCCACCTCTTGCGCTGTTGGCGTTTCCACAGGTAGCGAATCAATCGCTGCATCCACTAGCTGCCACCGGTGTTGCTACTTGGTTAGCTCGGTTGACGCATGATACCTGGCAGCCTCACCGTACGTTCGGTCGAGCTCAAGGGCATCACCACAGTTGGGCACCAGATGCCATCTGACCCCTAGCATCCTGCTTCACGGCACATCACGTTCCTCGTAGCATATTTAATGGTAAAGCGTCGTTCCGACTGCATGTAGATATTTGGGTCTTTTTCTCACACTTGGCGGCGTGAATGTGACCCGCACTGTGTACGCCCCAGCAACACTGTCACCACTGATAGCATCCGCCAAGTCCACTTGGAATTGGTCTCGAAACTGGACCAGCTCCTCCTCTTGCCCGATGCCCGCACCAGCAGGAAGCCACTGGATGACGTACTTTTCAGCGGCGGCAATTTCTGGATTTGTCGTGCGACAAATGGATCACTTGGCAGCCTCTGTTGCCCAAGTGGCGCCACGCGAGCTCAACTTGAGTGCCATTCACCACCGAAACGGAATCAATGCATTCCACACGCGCTCAAAACTGGCGCCACATACTCTCTTGGCAAATTTTGCAAAACGACGTCGATGTCTTGTTGGCTCAGTGAGCCAGTGGTTCCACGTGATGGCCGAGAGTGAGGACGCTGAGTTGGCTCCACGGTACACGTACCCGCCATCGTATTCTTCACCGACGGCCGAAATTGTGGCCCATTTCGTGGCGTAAAACCCAACGGTACCAGTCGTTTGGCTGCGTGTGGCGATCACAAACTCACCACCGAGGTCACACCGTAAAGTTGTCATTCCCAACAAGAGACGGGAAATCACAGGCTTTTTGTGCACCAAGAGACTTGCACAGCTCAGGCGCCAGCTTTTGGGTTCTTGCTGTACACACCATGCAGCTCGGTACCATCACGGTATAGTTGGAACGCCGTGTCGCGTGGCTTGCCGCCGACGCCGATGCCCGACTCGACCGAGGGTACGTAGGCTGCCCAGATGTTGAAAAGCGGCAAGTACTGCGCAAAGGTATCGCCTGTGAACATGCTGTTTGGGACAGACTCTTATTGGTTGGTTGGAATAAGCTGTTGGTCTTCCATCCATTGAACGATATGGTGGTGGCCACAGCCACGCGCGATGGAAGCGACCTTTGCGCTATCAAACTGGTGTGGGTATTTCTCATGGAGCCATTGGACGATATACAAATGGCCTTGGCCAGCTGTCTAAGCTGCGGCACGGGTCGAACACCCTTCCGTGCGATATTGATGGAGAAACTGCAGCGCCATCAAGTTACCACCATAGGCCGCACGGTCCATCACGTCCACGGTCCAGCCTCCATGGTGATTGAAATGGAGCCATTTGAGTACGCTGAGTGGGGTGAACTGCAGCTCATCTGGCATGCCGCCTTCATGACGATGCGTGTGGAGCCAGATGACCATCTCCAAATGGCCATTTCTAGCGGCACGGGTCTTCGCTTGCGTCGTACAGCCTTCGGTGCGATGCGCATGGAGCCATTTCACGACTCTCGGATCGTTGTTTGCTGCTGCGCTATCCATCGCGCGGAATGTACAGCCTTCTTTTCGATGGCAGTGCAGCCACTTCACGATCTCCAAGTGGCCATTCATGGCCGCGTAGTCCATTGCACTGGCTGAACAGCCTTCGTGGCGATTCGCATGGAGCCATTGAACCACCTCCAAATGGCCGTTCCTAGCCGCATAGTCCATCGCCATAATCGTGCAGCCCTCTTGGCAGTTGGCATGCAGCCACTGGACGACAGCGAGGTGACCATTTTCTGCGGCACAATTCATGACCACCACCGAAAACTTTGTGGCCCCAAACTCACGGTGCATCCACTGAAGGATATGGACATGCCCGTATTCTGCTGCTTTCGATGCGTCTGGTTCAACTCGGTGCTGTTGCCAAAGCCACTCCACCACTTCCAGGCGGCCGGACTGCAAGGCGGATGACATTGCTGTCTTTGCATCAGGCTTTGCATATCGCGCCGACTTCAGCAAATCCAGTCGTCCAGCCCTGGCGGCGTGATGGGCCCCCTGGCCCAAAGACTCAAACTCCTCCACCGGGAGCATTCCACTCAAGCGCAGCATTTCATGGATGTCGTGATAGCCGCCAACGACCGCGTTGTGGACGGCTTCAGTTGTGAATCCTTCGGATCGAGTGGTGACAAGATACTGGACCACTTGGAAATGGCCATTCTTGGCCGCATCGTCGATGGCGCGCTTGCTGAAGCTATGGGGGATATTGTTGGTATGTAGCCATTGGATCATCTCCAAATCGCCACTTAAAGTCGCTTTGTCGCCTGCCTTCCCATCAAAGTTGGATGGCGTGAAGCCATTTTCAAGAAGCCACTTGACGATATGGAGCTGCTCATTCTGAACTGCGTCACGGTATGGATTTCGAAGGCAGCAGCTGAGCAACCCAATACGTGCGAGCGGTAATGTAGTAGCGCCTCCGATTCGTAGTCAGGTATGCACAAATCGTCCGTGCGATGGGCCAATAGCCACTGGAACATGTCGAGATCTCCTGTCTTCGCTGCGATGGGCAGCAAGCGGACAGGAAGCCGTTGTGGATGAAGCGCGTGGATGCGCTGGACGATCGTCATGTGGCCGTGCTCCACCGCAGCCTTGATGGTCTTGGCGAGTGTGTACTCAATAAGAGGGTCTTCATCGATCAGCGGTGGCGTTGCCACGGAAGATGCACCAAGTGTGCGTTGGTACACACGGTTAAACCAACGCACGCTGCCGGTTGCCGCCGCTTTGGTCAGCGACGACAACACGGGCACATCCACGAACTCGTCGAGTAGTTGGAGAACGTGGTCGAGAGCGAGCGCGGCTGGCGCGCTGGTGCGGACGACGCATACGATCGCTGTGAGCACACTATCGGTGATGGCGCTGCTGGTCGTTTTGCGATTTCCGATGACCCCTTTGACTCAAATGTTATGGGTGCACGGTTTCAGATAATTCAAACGGGTTTGTGTTCGTAACATCTGAGTCTGAGTCTGAGCTCGTCAGATTCTGCTGAGAATGATCTTGAGAGCGCTGCATGCCCCAGATACGTATTGGCAGATGGTCGAAGTATAGGAATGCGCACAATGCCATCCAGAAGATGGAGTGTGTGAGTGGGCAAGAAGGGGACCTCAGATACTATATTAATTCAACGACGTGACAGACTGTTCCGTGCTCCAATCTAAATACTACTACAGTAACACAAGTACACCGCCCAATAGTAAAAATGTCAAAAGACCTACGTGCTGTAGTATTCAGAACGGTGGTACATGCATGGAGTCTTCCAACCAATGGACGATATGGTGGTGGCCCATGCACCGCGCACGGGCAGCTACACTTGCTCCATCAAATTCATGTGGGTACTTGTCGTGTAGCCATTGCACGATATACAAATGACCGCTGCTAGCCGCTGCAACACCAACACAGCGCAAATAACCTTCCGTGCGATGGTGATGAAGAAACTGCAGGGTCGCCAAGTCACCGTGGCGCGCGGCATTCTCCATCACGGCCGCCGTCCAGCCTTCATGACGATTGAAATGGAGCCATTTGAGCACACTCAGCGGCGCGAAAAGCAGCCCTCTGGGCGTGTAGCCTTCTTGGCGATGCGTGTGAAGCCAGATGACCATCTCTAAATGGCCCTTCTCAGCGGCTTCTATCATCGCTCGTGTCGTACAACCTTCGGTGCGATGCACGTGGAGCCATTCCACGACCTGTTGGTGGGTATTTGCTGCTGCAAGATCCATCGCATCCACTGTGCTGCCTTCTGTTCGATGGTGGTGCAGCCACTTCACGATCTCCAAGTGGCCATTCATGGCCGCATAGTCCATCGCACTTGCTGAACAGCCTTCTTGGCGATTTCCATGGAGCCACTGGACCACCTCCAAGTGGCCGTTCTTAGCAGCACGGTCCATCGCATCGGCCGTGCAGCCTTCTGGTCGATTGGCATGGAGCCACTGAATGACATGGAGGTGGCCATTGTGTGCGGCACAATCCATGGCTGCCACGCCCCACTTCGTGGAGCCAAACTCGCGTTGCATCCACTGGAGAATATGGAGATGCCCATGGAGAGCTGCATTCGATGCGTCTGGTCGAACTTGGTGGTGTTGGCAAAGCCACTGCACCACTTGTAGGTGGCCATACTGTAGTGCGAATGACATCGTTTGGTATGCGGCACCCGCATCCATGGTGTACCGGTCCGACTTCACCAAATCCAGTCGTCCGGTCATGGCGGCGCAATAGGCCCACTGGCCCAAAGACTCGAATTCCTCTGTCGATAGCATATCACTCAAGTGCAGCACTTCATGGATGTCGTGATAGCCGCCAACGACCGCGTTGTGGACGGCTTCACTGCTGAATCCTTCGGTTCTATTCGTGGCAAGGTACTGAACCACTTGGAAATGACCATTCTTGGCCGCATCGTCAATTGCGCGTTTGCTGAAGCTGTGGGGGATGTTGTTGGTGTGGAGCCACTGCACCATCTCCAGATCACCACTCAATGCCGCTTTGTCGCCCACCTTCACGTACGAGTTGGATGGCGTGTAGCCATTTTCGAGAAGCCACTTGACGATATGGAACTGCTCGTGCCGAACTGCGTCACGGTAGGCACGGTGAAGGCAGCAACTCAGCATCTCAATACGTGCGAACTGTACTGCAGCACGCACATCGGAATCATCGTCCGGCGTACACAAATCATCGGTGCGATGCGCCAACAGCCACTGGAAAATCGCGAGATCTCCACTTTCCGCTGCAATGGGCAGCAAGCGGACAGGCAGCCGTTGTGGATGGAGCGCATGGACGCGCTGAATAATCGTCATGTGCCCTTTCTCCACCGCAGCCTTGATCGCTTTGCTGAGTGTGTACTCGGCAAGCTGGTCCTCACCGATGCGCGATGGTGTTGCCAAGCGAGATTTACCCATTGTTCGTTGGTACACACGGTCGAACCAGCGCACACTGCCGCTTGCCGCTGCTTTGGTCAGCGACGACAGCACAGGCACATCCACAAACTCATCAAGTAGCTGGAGAACGTGGTCCAGCGCGAGCGCGGCTGGTGCGCTGTCGCGGACGACGCATGTGATCGCCGTGAACACACTTGACAAATCGGCGCTGCTGGTCATCGTGGTTGTGGGTTGGCGTCCCAAAATCAAAACAAGTGCCGGTGGGAGAAACATTTCGATGAGCACTTTTGATTGGTCAAATCTGGCTGGTGTAGCTCAACATAATACTACGTAGTAGCAACATAAGGCATGGGATAAAGGTGGAGGATTTGTGATACAAATAATATCGGTACATTGACCGT
>JAADWJ010000151.1:0-41647 GCA_023336165.1 Pythium monospermum
GGAGGAGGAGGAGGAGGAGGAGGAGGAGGAAGAACAAGAAGAACAAGACGAGGAAGAGCTTACGACAAAGGATGCCGCAGCGATGACGCCTGCCGAGTTGCAGCGCGCCAAGCAAAAATACTTGGACGAGCTGTACAGTTTGGACTATGAAGATCTCATCGGCGATCTCAAGTGCCGTTTCAAGTACCGCCAAGTGCACAAGAACGACTTTGGGCTCACCGCGGAAGAGATCATGGCCGCCGATGACAAGGAGCTCAAGAACTTGGTGTCATTGAAGCGCCTGGCGCCGTACGTCGAGCAAGAGTACACGATCCATCGACGACAAATCAAAAACTTTAAGCGCGCGTTGCAAGACAAGCAAGAGGAAGACGCCGCGAACACACGAAAGGGCAAGAAGCTCAGCAAGGACGAAGAAGAGGAAGACACCACGGCTGCTGCTGCTGCTGCTGTGGAAGGTGGTGAGCCATCGAAGAAACGCAAGCGTAATAAAAAGAACAAGCAAGCGGCGGTGTCAGAGTCAATTACAGCTGGTAATGCCGGTGGCGCTGAAGATGAAGATGTGGCCATGGAGGACAAGGAGCCAGTGGAAGAAGAAGGAGTGGTAGCCGCCACGAGCGACGAGAGTGCGAAAAAAAGCCAGAAAAAAGTGCGTCGCAGTGCCAAGAAAAGCAAGAAAAACAGCAGCACCACCACGGCTGAAAAGGCCTTGAAAGCCACGGGGTTGTCGTCGTCGCGATTGGAATCGTACAAACTGATCAAAAGCAACGGGAAAAAGTAGTTTTAAAAAGTTGAAATAGATTTTTTTCATTTGGTGGATTTCGTCTGGTGTTTTTTTTTTTTTTTCTTCACGAGTTCCAACCTGTGGAAACGGCCTCTCGTTCATGGGTTTTATTGTATCACACGCGTCGCTGCGTGAGGATCTCACAGGCCTCGTCCATCTTGGCGAGACACTCGGCAGCGTGGCGCGGCTGAAACACCAGCGCCGGACGGAATCGGATCGCATTTGTGCCACAGCCACCGGCGGCGACGCCCAGCAACTTGAGGATGCCCACAAACTCATTGCGCTGCGCTTCCGTAGGCAAGTCCAGTGCCAAGTACGTGCCTTGGCCACGCACGTTGCTGACCAGCGATGGGAATTTCTTGGCCAAATCCAGCAACCCATGGTGGAGAAACTCGCCTGTGATCTGGGTATTCACAAGCAAATCATCTCGCTCGACGACTTCAAGGAACGCCTGCAGCGAGATCATCTTGGACGGGTCGCCCATCCACGTGTTGAAAATGCGGAAGCCCTCGCGGAGCTGGAACTCTTTTTTGGCAAAATAGCCACCCGTTTGAAGCTTTTTGGAAAACGTCACAATATCCGGTGGGTTGTCCAGTCCCCAGTGTTCAAAAGCCCAGAATTTGCCTGTGCTGCCACCGCCTGTTTGCACTTCGTCCACGATGAACGCGACGCCGTAGTCCGCAGCGAGCGCGCGTAACGCACGGAAAAATGCGGGGCTTGCGTGGTTGTCGCCTCCTTCGGCTTGGATCGGTTCCACGACCATGCCGGCGATCTTGGTGGCCTTGTCGTTGGTTGCTGTGTCCTTGAGCAGCCGTTCGACTTCGTCCAGACAGCGCGCTTCTTCGGCTTCATTCGCGGCCTGGTGCGCGTCCAACGGGTACCGCAAGCGAGGAAACGATGCGACGGGCCAGTCAAACGCTGGGATGTCCACTTTGTGGATGGCCTTGGAGTGGGTCGTGGACAAACAGCCCAGCAAGCGGCCGTGGAACCCGCCTTGGAACGACAAAATACTCAAATTCGGCGTGCCTGGAAGCTTATGGGACATGGAACTTTCCAACTCAAATGCTGACGGCGGCGCGCCACCACGGAGCTTGGTCTGGTACCAAATGAAGACGGCCTTGTAGGCATTTTCATTTGAACACGAGCCACACATGAGCGTGTTGATATCGTCCAGTCCAATGGGTTTCACTTTGCTCAGCGTATTCTCAATGCGGTCGACCCAGTCGGCTGGTGGGAAAAGACCCAAACAAGGACGCTGCGCCAAGATGGATGCGTTCTTCTTGTCGGCCATGGCATCCAGGATCGCTGGGTGGTTGTACCCGATGGGCAGCGACGCGATTTGGCCGTAAATATCCAAGAACCGGTTGTCATCCACATCCACGAGGTAGTTGCCGCGACTGGCGTCATAGTCAGCGAAGAAATTGACCGTCGCGCTTTGCTGGATCGCGCCAAGCCGTGCGATCAAGGCCTTGGATTTGGGCCCAGGGATACTTTCCGTCACGACTTTGGCGTGGTTGTACTCGTTTGGGAATGGCGGCGTCGAGGTCGTGGGGAAGGTGGCTGTTGAAAGAGCACGTCGCCTATACGCTGCGTACACGACGCTCCGACGGCTTGGCTGCCACGCGCTTGTCCTCGCAATCAACGCCATGCTGGTCATTCGGGTCATTTCTCGCGCCCCACTTCTTCTTCAAGGGTCAAAGGGGTTGATCGATCTTCAACCACAGCAAACGACATATCGTACTTAAGCGGAGACGGCAAATGCGGACAGGTTTTTTTGACCCAGATTTCTGACCAAGGGACAGATGAGTTTGGCCTGAGCATGGCGGCTCAGTTTGGCATCTAACATAATATGTACCGTTGTGCTCAGTCTTCACAGCTCTGGCGTATATGTACCCAGTACATGACACCCAACATCCGTGGTCCCCACGATGGCGAACGCAAGCGCAAGCGCATTCTCTGAAATCAGTTGCAGGATGTGCGGTCGCCAAGTTGACCATCTCCCCAACGATAGAAGAAGAGAAGTGAACGAACGCGCTTATGACCATCTCGATGTTGGATGGTTTTTGGTGGGCAGAACGAGCTGGTTTGAGTGGAAAAGCACGCGCAGCGCTTCAAGGTCAATGTGGTGATGAGCGAACGCATCATAAACATCGCTACGTTCGCGCAGGGAGATTATGTTCTGCACGCATTTGCAGAAGAAGAAAACATCGTATCCTGGCCTCTACGAAGAGAAACAGGGGTATACACCGTACTGTATGATGCTCGTCGATCATGCGCAGCGGAACTCTCGGTAGACCTCCATTTTCCATGATGAGCCAACCCCCTATGCCTGTTTGCAACCGAACTGGTATTTCTGGTCCGGTAGAGTTGAACTCAGAACAACTTCAACGATTGGATCCGCGGGTGTGCTGGATGACCGTGCACAGACAGTATGGGTCGATACTGGATCCACCATGTGCATATGAATAGAATCGTAAAGTCTTAATAACGGCGATGTCTGTTCATCTCGCGATCTCTTCCATTCGCCACAGCCATGGCAGTTGCTGAGGCCGTCGTGCAAGCTCGCAGCATGTGCTGGCACTGCGAGCGGAAGCTTCGGCCTGAAGCGTCCGCTATGTCTTGTCAAGTCACCGGCCGTCCACTAATGCGCCATTCGGATTGGTCAACCGGTGACTCTACATGTTCATCAAAGTTTCCATCGCGCAAATGCGATTCACAAGAGCAAGTGCTGTCCATCACCTAACCGCGAACACTTCGTGTCGATGGGGTAGGGTAATATTATTTTCTGGAGGTTATTGGTCACCAATTTGATGGCTCGTGCAAAATTGCGTCGTGTTGTGTGCTGTAACACACTTCTGACACTGGCACCGACCCCCACCCCGTCCGCTTGCCACAACAGGCGGCGTACACACTGTACACCAGCTCCGAGCGTGCACAATTCAGTTCTCTTTCTCTCGCTCTCTCTCTATTTCGCCTGCCTGCGCATTTCGCTTGTTCACGTTGGCCGCCGTCGTCGCCGCCGCCCCGGCCACAACAGTCCACAGGTCGCCACATCCACACTGGAGAACTTGCTATCCTTCAAGGGAAACCCCCTCGTTATCCTCAAGGTAAACAAACGCACATCAACCCAGATGGTCATGACGGCGATAGTGATGGCGCTCCTTAGATAGAAAGCACAATGTGTGCGCATCCAGCACTCCATTTTCGAGTCGACGCCTGTCTTGCCGCTGCCATGTTTGGTTGCTTTCCAGAACTGACCGACGTCTTTTTGCTGTACTGTAGGTGGAGGATCCCGACCAAGTACGACGACACAAATGAGCATGGACTACGCAGACCGTACCGGTAGCGGTACTGGTGGTGGCAGCGACCGCGGGCAATCGATACATTCGCGATCCTCGGACGGCTCGACCGCGACGATCGGCTGGCCCACCGATGTCGACTTGGACGTTTGGTACCAAGCGGAGCGCGCAGAAGTGGACGATGTCGTGAAAGACGCGCTGGATCTGAGCGTCTGGTCGCTGGAATCCAAGGGCGAGAACACGAGCATCTACTTGCACTGCAAGAACAACGAGAAGCTGTCGTACTCGGTGCGAGCGGTCGCGCGGGTCACCGGCACGGTCGCCAACGTCATGGAGTGTATCCGCTCGAATGACTCGGCAAGTTTCCGCCAGTTCACCAAGCTGTGCCACAGCCGTGTGTTCCTGGATAGTGAAGTGCTCCACGCACACAACAAGCCGGCGACTTCGCAAGGCGACACCGAGTCGCTCGCGCTCAAGTGGCTCGCGTTTTCGAATGGCAAAAAGACACTGGGCAAAGGCAAAGAGTTTTGTGTCCGCGAATACTGCACGGTCTTGCGCAACCACCGCCAGTTTGGCACCGTCGGCGTGTGTAAATTCGAGTCGTACGACGGCATCGGCGCACGGTACGCGATCCGCGCCAAGCCCGATACGTTCAGCTTGACCGTGTTTGAACCGAGTTCGTTTGTGGTGTGTCAGACACCAGATGAAGGCATCCTCACTGTGACCATGACGTTTTCAATGCGCAAGGCCCGTGGCACGAATAGCGTGAGTTCCGGTGTCAAGGCGCTGTCCATGCGGCTCGCAAACGATCTCAACAACTTGCAAAAGACCGTCCAGCATATGCTTTTCCAGCCGGCCAGTCTCGCGAGCAAGCGCGAATGGATCGCCGACAACGAACGCTCCAACTGCTCGCTTTGCGTGCAAACGTTCAACATGCTGACGCGCCGCAAGCACCATTGCCGCGTGTGTGGTGAAGTCGTGTGTGCAAACTGTACCGTGTTCAAAGTCGTGTCCGACCAAGACACCGCCGGAGCCAAGCTGCGGGTTTGCAAGGCCTGTCTGGGCAAGTCCAGCACCAGCGAGGCCCCGCAACAGCCCAATGCCGTGCCATCGGCGGCGTCGCTTCCGCCAGCACCAGCGATGGCAGCAGCAAGCAGCAATAGCAACAGTATCGGCCGTGGGAACAACCAGATGGCTTCACATCCGTACCCATCGATGCCCCAGTTCAAGAACATCACACTGAGCGTCGTGTCCACGTCGTCTGGCGCATCCACAAGCTCCGATGAGTCGCGGCGGTCGGAGACGGAAGTGGACCCGATGGGCGCGCTGCCGACGATGCCGCCACCGCTGTACAAGCAGCAGTCGTCAGGTACCCCGTACTCGACCAGTTTGACATCGATGTACTCGAAAGGCTCAAGCTCCTCGTTCAGTGATCTGGATATCAACCCGGCGTCGGCTCCGGTCTCTGGTTTCTTGTCGCCACGTAACAGCAACGCGCCCAACTCGAGCTACCCGTCTCCGCAAACGAGGACACTGCAGCACGTGCCAAGTAGTCGCAGCAACAAGTCCTCAGGCAACAGCAGCAACAATGGCAGCAGCAGCAGCAGCAGTGCCAATGACAAGCGGACCCACTACTTTAACGAAGATTTCCGAGAGATTTGTATGCTCGCGATGCAAACACTCAACTGTGCGATGGCCGGCGTGCGGACAGATGACTTTGAGCTGGTCAACTACTTCAACTGGAAGACCAATACGGATTTGCCACGGTCGTTGCCAACGTTTCGCCGCATCGCAAGCCGTGGCAAGCCGTGTATCGTGCTGGACGTGTCGGCCGACAAGCGTATCGCTGGTGAGAAGCGCAGCTCTGCCAAGCTGCAGTTCTTTGTCGGCATCCCGCTGATCATGGACGGCGAAGTGATTGGCGATCTTTGTGTCGCCGACCGGTTCCCACGAGAATCGATTGACTACAAAGCAGTCGAAGTGCTCATGGTACTTGGCAAGACCGTGACGCAATACATGACTTCGAGGGATTATATTGACGACCTCGCCCACTTCAAGACCCAGCTGCGGAAAACACGAGAAGCCGACGATGGGTACCCACCCACAGCTGCGATGAAAGAAATGTCATTTTAAAGAAATCAACCTGTGCAACAAGCGTCGTCGTTCGTCGTCGTATATTTCTCTCGCTCTCTCCCTCTTCTCGTCCAAACACCCGTTCGAAGAAACTCGCCAGGTAACAGCACAGCACCACAGTAATGGGTTTGCACACCGAAGAGGCAGGCGCCGCTCTCCTTCACTCCACACCACGTCGACGTTGTTGTTTTTTGTATGCTGTGAGACCCACGACAACATCTCGCAAAAGAAAAAGAAGAAAAAAAAAGATACAAAGGTAGATCCGATCCAACCCCCTCTCCATGGCAAGGGAGGGATATATGTGTGTGTGTTGTGACGGGCACTTTTAAGTACAAGTAATTAGTTTATTGTTTGGCATCCACTCCGTTTTCTTCCATTCAAAAAAAATCTCTGTCTTTTGTGCATGTTACCGTGCCGTATGGGGTTTCTTATTTTTCTGGCCCCGCGGGGGCGACGACGTGGGTGACGTCGCGGATGCTGTGGTCGTGCGTGGCGTGTTGCGGTACAGGCGTTCAAAGTGGTTCGTGGCCGCTTTGTCGTCCATGGGCTCGAGATCTTGCCACGCGTACGGCCAGGACTCGCGGATGCGGCGGATCTCGTCGTTGAAGCTACTGTTACGATTACTAAGTGGGTCTCCGTGCTGCTGGTTCCCATGGATACTACCGTCGCCATGGAGCCCACCAGAGCTGCGTTTTTGCTGCTCCAGAAGCAGTTTGCGACGAGACACATGCTGCGTGTGCGTGATCGACGTGATCCGTAGATCCCGGCCCGCCTTGGTCGCGTGGAGCCCGCCCCCACCAAGCTGCGGCGTCGTTCGTGGCCGCTGGGGCTGCGGCGGCCGTGTGAGCCCGGCCTGCTCGGCTGCTTTCCACTGCTTCTTGACCAGCCGATGGCCCAGCCCACTGCGACTGCGACTGGCACCACGGCCGTCTTCACTGTCCTCGTCATCCTCGTCATCGTCGTCTTCATCATCGTCATCATCTCCCGTTTCTTTCAGTGCGGGCAAGTGGTTCTTGGCCTTGAGCTGGCTCTTGGCCAGCGCCGCCTGGACCATCGCCTGCGCTTGAGACGGCACGACGATGCTGATCCGGTGCTTGCTCATGGCGCGTGTTTCTCGTTCTTTTTCTTGCGTTTTCTTTTTCTTCTTTTCAATTTTCATGTGGTACGTCGCGAGTTCCATACACAACTCATCACCGGCGATATGCGTGTCACGCCCACAGATCATACAGCCATTGCCACTCAGTCGCATGAGCTTGCGTGTGATGGGCACGCGCAAATTCGGGTAGCAAAGCGCTTGGTCGATGCGGGTCTCGCGCCACATTTGCCGCTGCGACGCGATGGTGCGAAGCTTCTTCAATGCTCTGGAAGCGTGCTTTTTGAGTTCTTTGCCGCTGAAATGCAAGTTGAAAAGTTTTCTCTATGTATGTAGGTAAGCACCAATCAGGTTGTGGGTAGTCAGTACCAAGGCGGCAAAATGGGAAAGGGAAAAAGAACCCTACGTTGAGCACGAGACAGTCGACATCCGAGACGGCGCGGATATCGACAGGACACGCGACGACTTTTTTTTCGGCGGCCAAGTACTCGCCCGCGACATCGAATTTGCCCAAGAACGTGAGCTCGACCGTTACGCAATGCTGAGCGCCGCCGCGGTTGTCTCCGACGCTAGTGTGGAAGAGCCATTAGAGAGAAAGAGAGAGAGAGAGGGAGCCACCAGTCTTCTTACCTCATCTCGCTGTTTTCGTTGAGCATGAGCCGCACGCATTCTTGCGCTTCGCCGCGTAATAAGACAAAAAACGAATCCGCGTCGGCGCCTTTGTGGGTCAAATATTGCTGTCCACAGTAAATACACCAGGCCATCAGCATCCGCCATCCGCCCATCGTCTGGGAAGCATCCATGGAAGGCCCAGGGATGTCAACCACGTACCCCAGCCGGCACCGAGAGAAGCTTCATCGAGTTGACCAAATGCATGAGCTCTACAAAACAAATCCACAGCACACAGCCTTTACATACCCCAGTCTTCCTGTCCCCTGAACGGCAAACCACAGACAACCACCAGCCACGTACGCATCTTGGTCCATTTGGAGAAGAGCAGCATGTGCTGGAGGAACGCGATATGGTCGGTGATCGTGCCTTCGATGGTCTGCGACCGCGTCATCCGCAAGTACGACGCCGCGGAAAGCACAATAAAATTGGCGACTTGCGCGGCCGCGTCCACGGTCACCGTGGCGCTTCGCTTCGAGTCGGGTTCAATCAAACAGAGCTCGCCAAAAGTTGCACCGGGCATAAGTGTAGCGACTTTGGCGCCAAACGTGAGCTGCCCTTGCTCCATGAGCCGCTTCGAGTTGAAGCCATCGACCGAGGACCGCGCCACGCGGAAATATTTTTGCTGCTCTTCGGCGTTGCGCACGTACACCGAGACCAACCCACTCACCAATATCTAGCAACGTACACAGGAGCCATGTGGATAGTCAGATACGATGGTAACGGGAATTGGCCCGTTTATGTGCAATCCGACAAAAGTACGACACTCACAAAGCAAGTGTTGCCTTTGTCGCCTTGGTTGACCACGACTTGGCCCGACGCCAAGTGCAAGAACTCCATCTCTTTGCACAGTTTCTTGGCCGAGATTTCGCTCATGGTCGTGAAAAGGGAGCTGAGCTTTTCTTGGTTCATGAGCCACGTGAACAGCAGCTTGATGTCGCTCTCGGTGCGGTCTTCTGGAAGTTTACGCAGCGTGCTGCTCATGGTCCAGGTCCAATTAGCATCCAAAAACAAAATGGCCAGCCCAGCTTTGCCCAGTCTCTCTTTCTTTCTCTCTACGTACTGGATGATTTGAAGCACTTTCTCGTTGACTTTCATGAGCGCCGGGTTGGGCTGCACGCTCTTGCGCAGCAGACCCCACCGACTAACCGATGAAGAGGACGCGGTTGCCTTTTTGGCATGTGGTGCTGAAGTAGTAGAAGAAGAGCCACTGCTCGCTGCATCGCCACTGGTACTGCTGCTACTAGTAGCTGGACCATGGCCGTGGCTGCTGTCGGTACTCGCTCCTCCTGCTCCATGTGCCGCTGCGCTGCCCTCCCCGCCTGGCGCTTGGTTGACTCCATTGTTAGGTCCGCCCTTACCGCTATGTACGCCTCCTCCTCCTGCTGCCGCCTTGCTGCGCCCACCGGTCTGCATCTTAGCAGACTCTCGTCGTGGGGTGCGTGGTGACGGCACCGCGGACTCGGCGACGACTGGATGCGTCGTCAGGATGGACAGCTTGCCTGGTCTCACTGATGAGGATGTTGATGGCGCAAGGGGAAGGAGCACAGAAGAAGACGCTGCTGGCGCTGCGGTCGACATTGTTGCCGTGTCCAACACTGCGTTTGCCTTCTTCCCGGAGACAGCAACAAAGTGAATGTGGGTGTCAACGTGGCCACCAAGATACTAGTATTCGACAACCGCTAAAGATAGCCATATTTTTTTGGCAACAGTGCTGCTTCATCCATCAATACCAGGCAGTAGACTGCTATGAGTACACCACTGTCGCGACCGCCCTCCCTCTCAGTGCCTTCCTTCATTGCTCCCATCTCGTGTGTTTGATGATGGGCCAACACGTTAATCTAATTCATCACAGTGTTCTCACCCGAAAATGGGGAGAGGAAACTGTCAAGTCGTTCCAACTGCTTTGTGTATTTCGACGACTGATGACGACGACGTTTCAACGCGTCTGCTCGGGAAGAGCAAGATACGGCAGTGAGAGAGAAATAGTCTACGAGGCACAACAGCAGCTCCCTCTGTCTCCGCCACTGTGCTGATAGCTGCACGCAAGTCCCAAGGAATCCGCAGTACCACAAGCTCCGTTGTGTGTGTTTCGCCACCATGAGCGTGAGCATCAAAGTCTCGATCCGGTGCCGCCCGTTCACGATCGACGACCAGCTGGGCGTCGTGCTCACGCAAAGCGGCGACGAAGAAGGCGAAGTGCAGCTCATCAACTCGACCTACTCGACCACGCGGTTTGCGTTTTCGTACGCCTGGTGGAGCGCGTACGGGTACCAGCGCCACGTGCTCAACAACCCACCCGAGGCCGACCAGATGACGCTGATCAACCAGCAAATGGCCTACGATTCCGTCGGACTCAAGATCAAAGAAGACTTGATGGGCGGCAACGCGGTCGTGCTCTTTGCCTACGGGCTCTCCGGCTCGGGCAAGACCTTTACAGTCTTTGGGCCCGATGCCGTGGATATCCCCGAGGCCTGGTTCAAACACGAACACCCCACTCCGATGTGGGGCATTTTCCCTCGGCTAGCGTATGAGCTTTTCAAAGACAAGCAAGACGGGTGGAAGATCTCGATGAAGTATTTCCAAAACGTCGTGGATACCGTGAGGGACTTGATGTCGCCCGTCGCACAAGAACAGCAATACAAATCCGGCATGCGCAAAGATGCCGATGGCTTTACTGATATAGAGTGGTGCCAATCAGTTGTGCTGAAAGACTGGAACGATCTGAGACGTACGTTTATGGCTGCTAATGCAAGAAAGGCCATCGCGCCGACCCAGTTCAACCACCAGTCCACAAGAGGCCACTGTATCATGACCTTGGAGGTGGAAAAACCCGACCCAGAGCGCGAAGGAATGAAGCAAAGGGGACGAGTGTACGTGTGTGACTTGGCTGGTACAGAGCCGGCAGGAGATATCGTGTACGCGGAATATAAAAAAGTGGTTTTCGAAAATGGCGATATTGAACACAAGTACTTGGGGCCCCATGCGGACCCGGCCAAGTCGAAAGAGTTACAAGACCAGGGCAAAAAAATCAACTTGTCACTGACCGAGATGGCGCAATTTTTCATGAAAATGGCCGAAGCTGTCAAAGCCAACAAGCTCAAGCCGGGGATGTCAATTCCAGGCTGTAATTCGTATTTTTTGTGTAAATATCTCAAAGATACCATGTTGCAAGCCAGGACGTACCTTTTTTGTGCGATCCGACCCGAAGTGAAATACCATAATTATACGTTTTCCACCTTGGGTTTTGCGAAAAATGCCTCGGTGATCAAGTTGCAACCGAAAAAGGCGTCAACTGCTGCGAGTGGCGCGGAACGCAAACTCATGGCGGAGCTGGAACAGATGAAGCTGCTGGTGCAGCAGCTCAAAGAGGAAAACGACAAGATGGCCAAGCTGAAGGGCAGCGGTGGTGGAGGAGGAGGGGGTGGCGGAGATGATGAAGGAGGGGAAGGAGGCCAAGTGAATCAGCTGAGTGCGATGCTGGCGGCCAAGCAGCGGCAGCTGGAGCGCGTACTGGCGGGCGAAGACGGCGACGACGACAGCGGCGACGGTGATGGCAACAATGGCAAGAAAGTGAAGCGGAAGAAAAACCCACAGGATGAGTTTATGGCCAGACAGCAAGAAGAGTACGGCAAACGCGGCGTCCACTTGGCGCATTTTGAAAGCGACACCAAGTCGCCGTACTTGATCAACTTGGATGTGGACGCGTACCGTTCGAAACGCTTTTTATTTTTGCTTTCTGCAAGGCGCACGACGTTAGGCACGAATGGCGATATCAAGCCCTTGTCGCTTTCCGTTGTCGACGACCACTGCGCCTTTGAAAATGAAGGAGCCACAGCTCAAGCTGAAGAAGGCAACCAAGCTGAAGCCCAAGCCAAAGGAGAAGGCCAAGGCCAAGGCGAAGGGGAAGGCCAAGGTGCTGCCCCGCCACCGCCTCTACCAAGTACTGGTGATGTGTATTTGTGTGCTGGTGCAGGCGACGTGTTCCACAACGGCGTGCGACTGGAGAAAGGCTCCAGTGACCGCGTGTTGCTCCAGTGCTTTGACCGCGTCGTGATCGGCAATGAACTGATGCTGTTTGTGTACCCGGGACGTGAACCGCCCAACCAGGAGCCTCCGTCGGCCGATGATGCTGCGAAAGAGTACCAGCTTGCGCTTCAGCAGGCCGCGCCTGGCTCAGGCTCCACGGCAGCAGAAAAAGCCGCGATGGAGGCTCTCCAAGCCCAAATGAAACAGTTTGAAGCTGAAAAGGCCACGTGGGAAAAGCAAAAGCAAGACGCCGAGGCCGCGGCAGCCGCAGCTGCCAAAGCCGCCGCGCTTGCAGCAGAAGAAGCCGCAAAAAACGGAGGCAGCCACGATGCCGCAGCAGCAGCGCAGGCAGCCGCACAGGCCGCACAAGCCCTTGCAGAGGAAGCCACGCGCCAAGCTGAACGCGAACGCGAGCTGCTCGCACGCCAAGTGAACGACCAAGAGCTCCGCGAGGTCTTGCCAAAGATGATCGAGCTCAAGCAGATCGTCAAGGCCTTGAACAGGGACATGCTGAGCTTTGAAACGGCACTGCAGAGCAGCACAGCGTCCATCGGCTCGGACGGCAAGCCCCTTGCTTCCGCGGCTGCAGGCGGTGCGTCATCGATCCCAAAAGTCAAAATCAAAGTCCACAATGACGCGACCGATGAAACCATTTTCTTGGATGTCTTTGAATTTGTCAAGGCCCACGCACTGTTAAAAGACGAAATGGCCTTTTTGAAAAACGCGCTCATGAACGACCGTGACTACGAATCGCCTGCTGGCCATGACCCGATCACTTTATTGTTTGACAACTCGTTCCATGTCGGAAGTGCGACCAGTTTCCCGGAATACTTGTTGTATTATTTAGAAACCGAACCTGAAGAAGCACAGCTGAATATCAAGCTGGCGGTGCCGCCGTTCAACACCATTGGCAAGCTGGAAGTCACATGGACGCCGCTGTCGTCTCCCGAGCCAGATTTGCATAATAGCGACGACTTGCCCGATGTGGAAAACGCCGAGGAACTTGTGGGCAAGCCATGGACGTATAAATTGTGCGTCAAGGGGGCCACGGCGCTGCCATTGATCACCGACTTGGCGTACGTCCAGTACGAGTTCATGGGCGAGTTGTTCACCACGGAAAGCGTCGAGCAAAACACACGCAACCCGGTGTTTAACTATGAATGTATCCACCATGTCTCGGTGGTGACACCGGCGTTTGTGGAATTTTTACAAAATGCACGGATCGAATTCCAGATTTTTGTGAATCCGTTCATCATGGATCCACCAAAGGATAAAATTTCCACTTTGAATCCGGCGATTGTCGCCCATTTAGGAGGTGACAGCAAGAAAAAAGCCACGTACGAAGGTGAGAGAGAGACGCTGGTATAGCTAGTATATCTGGTATACATACAGAGAGAGGGAGGCAGAGAAGCTAACGGTTGTGTCTGTCTGATCATTAGAGTTGGATGCCAAGTGTACGGTGCTGAGCGAGCAGCTCGCGAGTGCGAAAGAGGAACTGGAGTTTGTCAAAGGCGCGTACCGAGCCGCCACGGGCAGGTGAGGGGGTTTGCTTGTCCTACGGTTCTCAAACTACAAGAGGAGGTCTTCTGATGGGTTTTTGTGTGTTGGATGGAACAGTGAGCCGCCGACGAAAGCGGCGGATACACAGCAGCAGCAGCAGCAGACTCAGCCGCCAAGTACGCCACGCAAGCAACTGGAGACCGCCAAAGTGATGGACGCACAGATCAATACGACCACAGCGGCCACGACCGTTACAGCGCCGGCTAAAGTCACGACAGCGGCAGCCACTACGGCTGCGGCTACGACTACGACTGTGATTGGGACGGCTCCTGCCAAGGCGGCCACAGCCCCCAGTGTTCCTCCTGCTGCTGCAGTAGCAACACCTAGCCAGTCTCAGAGTACTCCAACCTCAGCAGCTCCCAGCAAACCAACGGCAACGACAACGGCAACACCAGCGACACCAGCGACAGCCACAGCAACAGCTCCTGTGTCCACTGTGCCACCTGCTGTCGCCACCACAACTCCTTCTACTGCTACTTCTAGTACTGCGACACGCGCATGATTTTCTTTTCTACGAGCTTTTCATTTTGTTCCTTCTTATCTGTCTAAATATATAAAGAGAAATAGACCAGTGGGGTCTTTCTGAACAAAAATATCCCCGACTGCTCTTATGGGCTTTGGGGCGGATCACAGATTCGATGTTTGTGTGAGTCATTTTGGCTTCTTGGTCGCTGGTGCATTGTTCCATTCCAGCTTGAGCTGCGGTCACAAAATAGCAAGGATGCCAGACAGAGTGCAAGCCGAAGAAGCCACCACTGCGGCCATGTCACTGCCACCAGCAGCCGAGAAGGCATCCGCTACGGCGAGCTTCACGGGCAAGCCGCCATCGCCGCCCAAGCTGGCGTCCATCGCGCCAACCTCGCTCATGCACCTTGAAGTGGGTGATGTCCACGTGCAAATCCCTTCTTCTCCGTCGTCCAAGGCGTCGCCTCGTCGCGGCCCCGCGACACGCCCAGTGACTCCAACAGCGCCAGCACCAGCAACCACCACACAGCCACAAGGAACAGTGGAGCCCCTGTCTTCTCCTCCTAATGCCCCACCACCTGCGTCTCCGCGTGGGTCGTTTTTTTCGAGTCTCACAGGAGGAATCCCACAACAACATCCAACCAAGGGCGAGACGCCACTGAAAATCCTCGTGGGTTCGTGGAACGTGGGCAACGCGATGCCGCCCAAAAGCAAAGAACTGCTCAGCCAGTGGGTGCCTGAGGGCGGCGGTGGCTTTGATGTCATCGCGATTGGCCTTCAAGAGAGCAGCTACCGCGAAAAAACGACCACTTCCGCATCGCCCTCGGCAGCCAACGCTGTAGACGGCGCGACGACGCCCAAGATGAGTCGCAAGAGCTCACGGGCCACGTCGAAAGCGGCCAGCCAAGGCGATGGTAGTGGTGGTGACGGAGGAGGGGGAGGGGGAGATGGCAGTGCTCCTGGTGAGGCAGCAGGAGGAGCAGCCGATGAAGATCGGGACGACGGCCAGGACGACGACGATGACGACGACGCAGGAGACGAAGGCGAAGAGGACGGTGACGACGAAGGAGACAGCGGAGATGGGGATGGAAATGGCGACACGGAGGATGCCGCCACGCGGGGCTCGCCGTTGCACTTGCTGGGCGATGTGATCGTCAAAAAGTCGCGCGCCAAGCGGTCGATCCGCAAGGTCTCCAAGCTGATGCGCCAAGTGAGCTCCAACTTCCGCGATTCCGTCGTGGACGCGCTTGACTACCCGTTCAACAAGCAGCTCTACATGCACTTGGGCGATCAGTACGCGCTGGTGGGCAAAGTGGAACTGCTGGAGATGAGGCTTTTTGTGTACGTCCACGTGAAACACCCAGTGACGCTCACGGAGAAGCTCACGGTCGCCACCGGACTGGGCAGTGTCATTGGCAATAAGGTACGGGGGCACTGTATACACAGGTGGGACTGATACCCTGATAACTTAATAATCTGATACGGTGTCTGATTGCACATAAACAGGGCGGTCTCCTTTTCAAGATGGTCGTGGCCAACACGTCGCTGTGCTTTGTGAGCTGCCACCTTGCCGCGCACCAAGACCAAAAGTTTCTAGACAAGCGCAACGCCGATGTACGTTTTCTTTGTGTGTGTGTGGCTACCCCTTGGGACCTACTGTACCTACTACAGAGCCTATCTAACGGGTTACGTGACTGTAAAGTGCGCCAGTATCCTCGGAGCGAATGGGGTCGGTCTCAAGCACGTGCAGCTGGACTGCCAGTTTGACCATTGCTTTTGGCTGGGCGATTTAAACTACCGCATCGATCTCAACTATTCCACGCCCCAAAAAGAGCGAACCCATGAACAGCATTTTGACGACGTTTTAGCACTTGTGCGTGCTAAAAAATGGTCCGTTTTGAACGCAAATGATCAATTACGCCACCAAATCACCGATAAAAAGGTGCTGTTCGGATGGGAACTTCCGCAGGCTCTTTTCCCACCGACTTTCAAGCGAGAACGCCACACAAAAGACACGTACAACCCACAACGCGTGCCCTCTTTTTGTGACCGCGTGCTCCATAAATCGCTGCCAGGGTTACGCGGTAACCTCCAGTGTAACTCGTTCCACTGCGTCGAGGATATCGCGACCAGCGACCATAAACCCGTGGCTGCGCATTTCACGGTGCTTTCCACGCCGCGGATCCAAACGCCGACGGATGAAAGCGAGAGGACCAAGAGCGTCTTGAGCCGCACGACGACCGTCGAGTTCCGCGAGCTCAGTGCCAAGGACTTGCTGGGCATGGACATCTCAGGCAAGAGTGATCCTTATGTATGTGTGGGTGCTTTTTGGTTGCTTTGATGTTTAATGGCGAAAAACATGTTTTAACGTAAATATCGTGATTACGGTGATTTCCCCTTCTTCAGATCAAATTCTACTCGCTCCCAGAACAAGTCTTGCAGCGCGAACCCAATGGGAGCCACCCAAGCACCGCTACCATCATGAACACGCTGACGCCTGCGTACGTAAACTATTACTACTATGTGTGTGTATCAAGTGTTTGCCACTGAATTGTTTTCCCTATTGTCATAGCTGGAAGAATGACCAAATCCCCAAGCTGTCTCTTTTCTGTGAGAGCGAAACCGATGCGCGACGGGTCCACTTGGTGTTGCTCGTGATGGACTACGACGCCACGTCCTCGGATGATTCG
Organism: Pythium monospermum; assembly: GCA_023336165.1. Classification (NCBI taxonomy): domain Eukaryota; phylum Oomycota; class Peronosporomycetes; order Pythiales; family Pythiaceae; genus Pythium; species Pythium monospermum. The sequence goes on from JAADWJ010000151.1 coordinate 16,720, forward strand.
CTGGGCAACGTCGTGCTTTCCCTGGACAAACTCTGCCATGGAAGTAGCAGTAAACAACCGCCCAAATTTCTTCCTTTTGAAGCGCCAGTCGTGCGCCACGGAAAGCCCGCAGGTATCGTAAGTGGCAAAGTGCGAGTCGTGCTGCCCCATCAACAACACGTCCTCAGCGGCGGCGCAAACGGCGACGGCTGCGATGAAGTGGCGCTGCGGGTCGCTGGATGCCATTGTAATCTATCGTAAAGAACAAGGGGCCTAGAGAATACTAGCAGTTGTGAACCATAGTACAAGTCAACAAGGGACTGTGTATTAGTATGTGTTTGTATTCGGGTCTAAGTACTGCTAAGGCTACTGCTGTGTCCTACTTTCAAACGACATCGCGCAGCAGATCGTGGGTGTCGAACTGTTCTTCCAGCCAGTCGCGGGACGCGCCCAAGATGAACACAGCGCCGATCAGCCGGCCGCCACGGGGCACCGAGCCACGGTAAAACGCCTGGATGTTTCCACCAGACGCTTTCCAGATTTTCTTGGCCGCGCCAAAGGCAAATGTGGCGTCTTGGCGGTTCACACGCAGCGCTTCGCCTTGCATGACGGTCTTGACCGTGTCCAGCGGCTGCGTCGCGTACACAGTCACGAGGCCAGCGAGTACGCTGCCGACGGCAGATGCGGAGGTCTTTTGAGACAGCGAGGCATCTTCTGGCGAGCCAAACACGTCCGGGCGAAACGTATGGAGCTTGGTGGTGATCACAGGACCAAGCGCCAAGTAACTCGCGCACCATACGGCTTCTCGGATCATGGTGATCTCTGCAGCGCGGTAAAGGCGAGCAGCACCATGCTGCTGGACGGTCTCTCGCACGGTCGCTGCGAACCCCTTGCCTGTGTTCTGCTGCAGCGTCATCACGAGCTCGGCGGGTGAGCTCAGCAGCGCGGAGAAGGCGCCAGCGATGGCGCCGGAGGCGATCTTGACCGAGTCGGACGGAGCTTTTCCATCGCCAGAATGGTGGAGAAGTCCGAGTAGCTTGCCATTGGCAGCGAATTGCACAGCGCTGACGGGAGCGATAGACGCCAACGAGACGCCGACGCCACGGTACAACACTGGCACCGACCAGTGGATGGGGCGGTGCTGCTGGATGGCGTTCTTCATCGCAATCGTTGGCTGCTGCAGGATGACTTCAAACATCCCCGCAAGAGACCCGATCACGCCATTCTGTAGCGCATTGAGGCGCTGTGCGCGCGGCTCAGCGGCGGCGGCGGCTGGTGGCTGCTCCTGCTGCTTCTGCGTCGCCATTTTTGATGGTGGTTTCTGGTGGTGAGCCGTTGGAAATGGTTTGCGTCAGAAAACGAAAGAATGATGGTCCATGGAAAGTACTACTGTGAAATATGATATTGTGCGATGTATTCGATTTCATAGAATGTAGCCATTTCAAAAGCTCACAACGCCTTCATGCATCGCACGGTAATCAATCGAGCGACGCTCACGCTTGCCACGTTTCGGAGCGCCATCTTGCTGGCTTGTTGCTGGTCCAGACGGTGATGTAGCTGTGAAGTCGTCATCATCATCATCACCATCACCATCGCCACCATCGTGGCCATTCGTGGTTGCGTCCTGGTCCTCATCGTCGTAGTCGGATCCGCCGCCGTTCTCGTCATGGCTCTCACCACCTGCATCGCTGTCTTCTTTGCCCCCAAACATGAGATCGTTCAACGCGCGATAGTCCACGCGGGATCTCTTCCGTTTGCCGCGAAGAATGAGCGACTGGTCGACGTCATCAGCGCCAGTGACTGCTGCTGCTGCCTCTTCCGTGTCATTCTGGTGATGCTGAGCGGCAAACACGATCGACTCCTTTACGTTGGCATCCGACAACAAGTCCATGGTGTCATCGTAGTACACTACACGCCATAGCGCTTGATGATCGCCGTCGTCGTCTTGCCGCTCGACGACCACTCCGAACACAACTTGTCCATCGTCGCTCTGCTTGGCAACACGCTGGCCAAGGACGCCACGGGCTTCTCGTGGTGATCGCTTGCTCCCACGCGTCCCTGCTTGCGAACGCATCGAGCGCCTGCAGTGTATCTTTGGTCAGAAAAGGTCCATTTCAAAATCTAGTGTGAATAATAACGCACCGGTTCGGATCAATGACATCATCATCATGAAGATGTTTGAGCTCGTCTTCACTCACGTCCGACTCCAAGATCCCGTCTTCACCAGATGTTGCGGCTGCGTCCTCCCTGGGATCCGAATTGCTCTGCATCGACTCATCGCTGTCGCTGTTTTGGTGGTCGTCGTCGGCCAAGGCGAACTCTTCATCATCCTCTTCATCGTCGTCGTCATCGTCGCCACCTGCTGGCTCTCCGTTCGAATGATCGTGCCCACTGAGAGCGTGTTCGTCCTCTGACAAATCGGAAATCACGTCGCTGATTTGCTCGTACGACGTCTCACAGGCGTTGTTGATGGTCTTGAGCGCATTGAAGATGGAGAGACACGACCCACAGAACCACGGTTCGTCGCCCTCTGGGATTTCCTCTGTGCGCACAAACGGGGATTGGCAGCGCTGATGGAAAGCGCGGAAGCAACCTTCGTTATCACACAGCAAAATATCGTTGTCCTCCGATGTTTCCGTCTTTGAGCATCGCGAACAGTAGATGCGTTCGGCATGGGCGTTCGCTCCTTCTCCTTCCTCTGTCTTTCCCTCTCCTCCAGTGCTCGGAGGCTGGGCATCCAGTTCCACCAAGTACGGGATGGGTGGGTCCCGCTGCCGCAGCGTTTGCATCTCTAGTAGCGAATCAACGACAATGCGCTTGGTCTTGGCGACTTTGCGCCGCGCGGCGTCGAGCTCTTTGCTGGGTTTGAGCTTCTCACGACTCGCTCGGCGCCAGCCTTCCGCTTCATAGGCTTCCAAAAATGTCAACAAGTACCGCAGTTGCTTCACTTGCGAGCGCACACGCGCCTCTAGTCGGCGACAAGTGTCTTCCGCTGACAATGGATCAGCATCCAATCCACGGGCCCCTAGTAGAGGCTCCTGCCGGCGCCGGTACGCACGCGTTGGAGCCAAATGGTCCGAAGGGGAGTACGCTGTGCGTGGCTTGCGCTCGCGGGGTGGCCGTTGCTGCTCCGTCGTAGCGTCCACTATACTAGTATACGGTCACAATGCGTGACTCATCAGTCAGTGACGGGAAGATCTCATTCCAAAGGGGATGGTTATGAAATTTGGATTCCAAGGGGTTACACTCACATGCTCAGCCGGTTGTTGGTCGTTTGTGCAGTTTGGCGGGCTTTGTTGGTCGCACCAACGTTGGCTTTGTTGGGTTTTGGTCCAATTGTTGGTGTTGGTTGGTTTTTGTTGGCGTGAACAACTTTCCGATGGTTCGTGTTAGCGGCCCGGGTTGTTGGGGTGGCGTGCGACGGTGATGGTTGGTGCTTCACCACCACGTCTTGCTTCGCGTCTACCTCCATCGTTGCACCACTGATAGCACTCCCCACTGGGGCTTCAAGACGCGTGGAGCGGCGCGTCGTGCGTGCGGTCATATTTCCCCAGAATGATGGTCCGTGCAAGCTGCAACAGCTCGACGATGAGTTTGAGATGGTCACACACAGTCACTGGCAGGCATTACGCCACCAAGGCAACACAAGTACCGGCACATAAATGCACCACAGCCACCCGCATGCTGCCTTGGTAGTCACCTGCAACTAAACTACCAATGGCGAAATAACGTACTTGGGTCTTTTTTATTGCTGGTAGAAATCGTGCGATGAAGGAAATGACGAAATGCCAGCAAAAGGCCAAAAACAGCAACCCACAAAAACCAAACAACAGACAACAAACAACAAACAACAACGTCACTAAATATTGTGAATTAACCCCCGCAAGAGTGACATTGGCCACGACTACCCAAGTGTGCCGTCCAACGATGTGAACAAGATTGTGTATTTCCACGAGGTATTATCCTGTTGCTAATACATGGGGAAGGATTGATCGACCCCTTCATGTTCGTCCGCGTAGAGAGTGTACCCGCCGTCGATATTGTACACTTCTGAAAGTCCACATTCGAGCAACCACGAGGTAACCAGGATCGAGTCCACCCCACGGCGGCACAAAACAAGAGTCTTTGCGGTTCTGTCGCTCATGGAGCCGCCTTCTACCTGGGCGGTGGCTACTGTACTTCGCACAAACTCGGCGAGTCGCCCCTTGGCATGCTCACGTCGGAGTTGGTCGAAAGGCACGTTGATGGCCTCTGGAAAATGAACCATTTCGAACTGATGCGCTGCCCTGGTGTCCAGCAATACGTAAGACTTGGGAGTATGAGGTTCATGCCGTTCTTGGCGTCGTAGCCGAGCAAACTCAGCCACTGGGATACGATGTGCAGCAGCCAACGCGCTCTCTTCTTTGATATGAGAGGACACGGAAACGGCAGAGTTGGTACTAGATGCCAATTCCCCTTCCGACGCCGCCGGTCCACAGCTTGGACAATCTTGGCGCCGACTCTTTGGAATTTTGACTCGTCGGAATTGGCTGTCGTACGCGTCAAACAACAACTGGGAGCCGCTCGAAGACGACCCCATCTCGGTCAGTACCTTGACCGCTTCCAACGCCTGGAGACAGCCAATGATACCCGGGACGACTCCGAGCACTCCGTTCTCTTCACAGCTTTGCGGTTGGCGAGGTGCAGTCGGATACATGCAGCGGTAACACGCAGTTCCAGGCTCGTAGGTGAATACGGTGACCTGCCCTTCCAGCCCAAGCGCACTCCCTGAGATCAGTGGCTTGCGCTGGAGAGCGCACGTGTCGTTGACCAGGTACCGTGTTGATGGGTTGTCGGATGCGTCCAGCACAACGTCGTACCCACACACAAGATCTGCAGCATTCGTTTTGGAGAAGAGCACAGCGTGGGTGTCCACTTGGACATCTGGATTCAATGCGCGCACTCGTCGTGCCAGCGACTTCACTTTCAATAGCCCAATGGTGGACTCGTCGTGGCCGATTTGGCGGTGCAAGTTGGAACGCTCGACGTGGTCGTTATCCACGATCCCGATGGTACCGACGCCCATCCCACCAAGATACAGCGCGGCTGGGCAACCGAGTCCACCTGCTCCAATGATGAGTACGCGCGCTTGGCGTAATCGGAGTTGCCGTAACACGCGGAAATCCGGCACTAGCATCTGGCGGCTGTAGCGTTGCATCTCGGAGCGCGACAGTGGCGTGGTGTACTCGATGTGGTCTGTTTTCTTGGCCACAGAGCTCGTCTCGCAGTGGTGAGGTGGCGAAAGCGTGGCCACTTCGATGGCTCCACCGTCACTGCTCTCTTTTGTAACAAGGAGAGTACTGATACCACGCAGCCGCGCATTTTCGGCCTCCAGTTGCGCGATGCGATGCACGAGAGACTCGCAGCGTGTGCACGACATGGCGCCGTCGTTGAATGCGCTTCCGCTGCCCATGACGTTTTGGTTTTGGCTTGGAAATGATTGTGAAATGAGCTTTTTGTGTTGCGCAACTTGGAACTTGCCAAGAATGGGTGCCTTCGGTGGTTTTTGATTGGGTGGTTATTGACAATATTACATATCCAAGGTTTTGATGATCGTATTTCATAGAAAATTGAAGCACAAAGAAGATCGGGGGATACGCAGCAGGTCATGACGCGACTCGCGCTGCCGCTGTGGCGTCGCGTCAAGCACGTACATGCGTCCGCACCTGGAAAGAAACGCCCTGGGCGAGATCCACTGCGCGTATGCAGTGCTGTAATGTTCACATCAAGCGCAGGGCCATCGATTGTGGAGCTGCTTGAGCAAGTGGCGGCGGGGAAAGTCTCACCACGTGAAGCAGCAAAGCGGTGCCAACAACTGGAATACGATTCGGTTGGCGACTATGCAAAGATTGACACCAAGCGAATGGCACGAACTGGTTTCCCAGAGGTGATCTACGGTGAAGGCAAGACGCCAGAGCAAGTGGCTCGCATTCTCGTGGCGATGACTGAGAGAGGAGAAGAGAACGTCATGGCCACACGAGTGACACCGCAAGCTGCCGATGAGATCAATCGCTTGCTTCCACATGTACGTCGTCTAGCACTCCGTTTGTATCTCCTTCTCTATCCGAAGCAAGTTTAATTTTGTTCAAAATCTTCTCAGGAACATCGAGGAAAGTATCATTATTATACGTCTCCTTGCATCCTTGCCTCCAAGAACGTCGATGGTGCCACTCAGGCGACGAGAACCGGGACAGCATGTGTACTTGCCGCTGGCACATCCGATTTGCCTGTCGCGGAAGAAGCAGTCGTGACGTTACGTACGTATTATACGGCTTCGTGTTATGATCGCGAATCGAATCTGGCTGGAAATGCATGATTTTATTGTTGTAGAACTTGCTGGGTTCCACGTGACGCGGCTGTACGACGTTGGCGTCGCTGGCATCCACCGACTGCTCAAGAACCAGCACGTTCTCCACGAATGCGACGTTGCGATTTGCGTGGCCGGCATGGACGGTGCTCTGCCTGGCGTTGTGGTGCGTAGCACTCGATGCTGTGGTTACTGTTCAGCAGTCACTCACTTGGTCGATTCTTGTTTTCTGTAGGGCGGGCTGACGGATATCCCGATCATCGCCGTTCCAACCAGCGTCGGGTACGTCCGATCGAACGATGCGTGGCCATCCATATAGTCTGACATACATTCGTGTTGTGTGCTGTCCAGCTACGGCGCAGCCTTTGGTGGCCTTGCTCCTCTTCTGACCATGCTCAACGCCTGCTCACCGGGTGTCGGCGTGGTCAACATTGACAACGGGTTTGGAGCTGCCGTTCTCGCAGGTACGAGTGTTGTGGTACAGATAGGAGTGCGAGTTCTCCCATCTGACACACCGATGTCTTGTGTCTTATGTCTTGTTATCCACGGCTTTGCTTGGCAGCTCGCATCTTAAACAAGATCGGCCATCCACATGCAATGCGGCAGGATATACTCTCTTAAATGAGTATATACGTTCTGCTCCAACGTATACAACTTGTTTTTGTTTTTTTTCCAACACAAACGACGAATGGCATGGGTAAACGCAAGCCGCCGGTGCCGCGACGACGCATTGGCGTCCATTTCGTGGATTACCCCGTGCGGCGTCCACATCGACTGTATGCAGAGGCATTCGCAGCTGCAGAGGCATCGTCCACTGCCAGCATGGACGGGGAAGGCCACTCAGGAGATGAGCAGGAGGAGGAAGTGGAAGAGGAGCAATCGTTACTCCCATCGGCAACCATCGGTCGCGATCCCACAGTAACAACTCCACAAGCGCCGCATCAGACGCCAACTGATAGTAGTAGATATACTAGTAGAGCCCACCAGCCACCAGGCCAATGGGCTGCGCCTGGCAAATCGATTGTGTCAACGGTGGGATTGCGTGAGCAGCAGCATTCCAACAAAAAGACACAGCAACCGCAACAAGGCGATGCAAGAGAAGATGAAGAAGACACCGTGACGATGACGATGGCCGAGTTAGACGCGTGGAAGAAGCGCACAGCCATGGAGATAGAAGACCACTTTACCAGTGCGTTTTTGTGTTAGTAGTCCACAATGGCAGAAGCCACTGACGTTTTGGCGTTTTTGTAGACGAACAGCTCAAGCGCATCGCCGAGTTTGGTCGCGTCCACGCCAACTTGGTGAAAGAAGCCAAAGAATACGTGTTTGGCATTGAAACGCAGCTCAAAGAGCAGTTTGAACGCGAACGCGAGTCGCTCAAGAGCCAAGCCGAAGTGTACGTTGCCCAGTTTCAGCAAGAGAACGAGCGCCTGCGTATGCATGTCGCTGCCGTGGAACAAGAGCTGGAGGAGCTCAAGGCGCGCCATTATCAGCAGCAGCAGCAGCATCACCATCAGATGACGATGACCACTACTAATGATGATGATGGTGCCATTGCCGTCTCCGTGGATGTGGCTCTACACGAAGACACCGCGAGTGGGTCCACGAACAACACCACGAGCCATGCGTCCAGCAGTACGATGGCCAGTCTGAACGACGACGACATCTCCATCTCAGAGTCGTCGTCGTCATCATCACTATCTTATCCGCCAGACCAAGAGGGAAGGAATGTCAAAGTTCTGCCCACGGACCATGCGGTAGAGGATACGGCAGAGCTCATGAGTGGTATGGATATGGAACTTGGCGCCTCTACTCCAGAAACAACTACAACAGCGGCAACATGCACCGGCCACAACCACGACACTCTTGCCTAGACCAGGAAAAGACAAGTATTTATGAAGAAAAGAAGTCCAAATCAATCCCAAAATGAACCAATGCACGGACCAAGCAGCCTTGTCCCAGTTGCCTATATAAGGACATCCTTCGTACCGTGTACTATACCATTTTATCATTCAAAGAACAGTAGTACCAGCATGAACAAGGCGATTGTGCTTCCCGATGGGACCCTAGTACCGGCAACACCAGGCAAATACCGAATGAGCGCTGAGAACCCACCCGATTTGAATGAAGTGGGCGAAACCGAATCGCAGTTTTATATTCTCGAGTATAATTCGCCATTTCTGATGGTGCACGAGATGGCAGCGCCAAGCGGGTCCGTGGTGGAACAAGTGGATGCGTCAGGACAAGCACGAAACTGGCGCGTCCAGCATCCACACCACGGCGGATTTATCGGCAATGGCCAAGCCGGATACCAATTCAACGAGCTATCGCGTAGCGGCAGTTTTCTGTGTCAATTGATTCCAGAGATCTCCTACATTGAAGCGCAAACGTGGGCTCATCTGACTGGTGATGAGAAGAAGATGGCGTTCAAGCCCTGTGTGCCGGTGGTGGTCATTGAACTCCTGTCCGCAGAGACAGAAGAAGACCAGATCGCAGACTTGCAAGAGAAACTGGCCAAGTTCATCCAGGCTGGGACTCGCGAAGGGGTGATTGTCGACACACGACGTGATCGAGTGTGGATCCACAATCATGCGCAGCAGCAGCCAGGCTGCTTTGTCCCCTTGGCGCCCATTGCGTTTGACGCGTGGCCAGGATTTATGCTGGATTGTGTTGCCATCCGTGACGCACGCATCCAAGAGCTAGCTTGAATTCATCGTAAAGGAAGCCGACAATACGGAAAAATCAAAAAAAAAATTGGAAAAAAAAACAATACACAGTATTCAAAGAGCTTGGAACTACTTGCAAAAAGTATGTATCTTCTGTCTGCCACTGCCACACACAAAAAGGCTTTATGCCACACAGGCACGGCCATCGCCAAGCGTCACGGGCACTTGCCAGCAGTGGCCCTTTTTGTATCCTCCTTTGGTGATTTCTTCTTTGACTTTGCTGTACCCCCAGGCGTCATCAAACGTGATAAACTGGGTCTTGAGCCAGTCTTTTGAAAAATGAAGCTCCACGAACCCGTACTCGTTGTTATTGGCGACCCACGCGTGCTTGACAAATTTCTCGGCGACGCGTGGCGGCAAGCCCGAGGTCTCGGATTGGATGCCGCCGCCACCGCCGTTTTCGTAAAAATGGGACCCCCAGACGCCGATATCGTGGTTAAAGCCGTGGGTGTGGCCGTTGAACCAGATGTGGACGTTGTTGTCCTTGACGATCTTGTACCAGGCTTTCATTTTGTCTTCGCTCATGTGGAAATGGGGCGAGTAGTGGGAATTGATGATCTTCCACGTGGCTTTCGAAGTCTTGAGGTCGGCTTGGATCTTGGTGAACGAATCGTCGTACCACGTCTTGATGCGGTCGTAGCAAGCCTGGTACAACGCGCGGTCGCCGCCGGCACAGAGCTCTTGGCCTGGCATCTGGTCGTTACATTTCGCACCAAGCGCCTTGGCACCTGCTTCGTCCAGCTTTTTGTTTTTCACGTACCCGTAGCATTGGCAGCAAATTTGCATCGCGCCATGGGAATCGGCCAAGTTGGTGTCAATGTTGAAGATATCCACCGACACGCCGCCCTTTTCAAACGACTCGACGTAGTAGTGGTCGCGCAATTGCCAGCGGTCATTGTTGGGCGACTTGTACTCTTGCTGCAACGTAAACTTCAGATCCAAGTACGTGAGCATTTCGTCAATGCTGGTGCATTCGCGGAAGTTGTAGTCCTTGTCGCCGCACAAGAATTCCGAGCCGCCAAGGTCGTGGTTGCCCACGACGTTGATCCACGGGATACCGGCGAGCGATGGCTGGTCATACACGGACTCAAACGTCGTGTCCATGCGGTAGGCGATATCGTCCTTGCCCGCGCCGTTCCAGTACAAGTTGTCGCCGTGGCCGATGATGCGCGAGGGCTTGATGGCTGCCGCGGACTGCGATAAGATCTCAGCCACGTTGATTTGGGCCCAGTAGTCTTTCTTCATGTCCAGTGAGTCCAGCGCCGTCTTGCGGTACTTGTTGCAGCACGAGCCTGGCTTGTCGGTCGTCGCGCCCCAATCGCCAATGGCGATCATGGTGAACGCCGAGACGGCCTTTTCTGGGTCACTGGTGGGTTCTTTGATCTTGGACGAGAGATCGCCCGAGCCAGAGGAAGACGAGTTGCCGCCGCCGAGCAGCTCATCGTCCGAGACGTTCTTGCCTGGTGGCAGCACGACGGGGCTCACGGTGGAGTTGTTGGATGCATTGGCATCTCCGCCAGAGGAGTTGGAGGCAGAGGAGGAGCCACCGCTGGTCACCGCGACGATCACACCGACCGCGACGCCGATGACCACCAGCACGCCGATGATCAAAAAGGCCTTGCGCGCCATTTTCTTATTTCCGGTATGGGAAGAGATCTATCTCTTGCTTTGGCAAGCACGGAACGAGAAGTGCCAACGATTATGCGGAGGAGGAAAAGTTGGACTCGACGATCGCCAACAACAACAACCACTGGAACTGGAACTGGAACTGGGAACACGACCAGAGAACGCCAACGTTTGGGCGATGACGATGCGGACCTCTGCCGTTTCGAGTGCAAGAAGCTGCGAAGAGCAAAGAAGACGGGTCATGTGGACGACCATATGGTGAGGGTTTTTGTCGAAAAAGAGGGTTTTCAGCCGAATAAGCAACATAGACAAAATGCATACCTCCATGATAAGATATAATATAGGATATCGGGGGACAGATGAAGAGTGATCTGATTTGTTTTTGCATTTAATAACCTTTGCTATGCAGTATCATATTTCTGATTGACTCTTCGGCTGAAAACTGCAACGCATTTGATTGGAACACAAACATTCCAGGTGAGTGGGTTGCACTGGCTTTTTTACAGTTCAGCACGAGCCGACGCAACGTCAGTGGTGGCGCAAGGACCCAACGAAACACCCAGAGAATGTGGACCGTTTGGGACTTTTTTGATTGACTGACTGGGTTGGGTCAGTGCGATTTCAGACCTAACGTTCAAGGGTATTTTTTTTGCAGTGCTCTTCCTACAGGCGTTTGCATGAAGTGATGATCGTACTGTATCATATCCTGGTTTGAGAGATTTCGCTTTCAAAATGGTGGACAACTTTGAGTTGCTCGAAAATTTCACCAAGGTGTGAAAACAGTTGGCGGGGGTCAACAACAGCTGTAGTCGTTGACTTCATACCGGTAATAACCGCTACAAAGGTTTGTAAAACCGGTACAGTACCGGTATCGTGTCAGTGTTCAGATTCACAACTCAAAAATCATCACTGCCAAGTGAACCGGTTAGGGTTCGTGGTTATGAGACCGATCTCTTTCGTGCGTGCGGTTGTTTGCTTTTTATCGCCGCCCCCTTTTGTTCGGTCGGTTTGAGGAAACGCGCGATCTCAATCTCCCGAAGCGAGAGACAGTGAGATTGGAGAAAAGAATCATCCCGACGATCCTCGATCTTGTCGTCTCTGTGATTGATCCTCTCCATTAGCGAGGTCGCGTCAATCCATATTGCATAAACTAGCAGAGACCTCTCTATCTACTGTGTGTGTCTCTCTCTCTCGTTTGCGTGTCAACAATCAAACCGCAACAAGAAGCGATCTTCTTTTTTCGGCAGCGTCACGTGAACTATCTTTCTTGATCGCGCGTATCCAAGCGATCAACCCACTTTCATTTTGCGTGTTTTGCATACAAGACAAGGACCAACCAGTATGGCAGATCAGGCAGACCACGCGACTGTCGGTGGCGAAGGCGCTGCGGCAGCGACTGCGCCGTGGACCGAGCACAACGCGCCGAATGGACGCAAGTACTACTACAACAGCGGAACAGGCGAATCCACGTGGGAACGGTGCGTCGTCGTGTTTTTCCCCTCGTGAGTAGATACTCGCCACAGATCGGTTTCTAATGAGCGATGGATGCGTTTTCTACAACAGACCGGCGGATTTCAGCGCTGAAGTCGCTCCACGTGCGGCGGCGGCAGCGGCAGCGGCGGCGCAGACTGCTCAGACTGGTGCCGCTGCGGCTGGCTTTCAGAGCCCACAGCCAGGGCAGCAGGGTCAACAAAGTACGCATGTGGTGGTGCATGGATCCATTCCATTCCATCCATGACACACAGACACAGAATACTAATGTTGCCCGCCTGCACTCGCTTCTTCTTGTTCTCTTTGTTGTGTAGCCTACGGCGCGTACGCACAACAGTACGGTCAGCCAGTCGGTTACGCACCAACCTATGGAGGCGCAGGCTACATGTACCCGTACCCACAGGCATACGGTACGTGTTTTCTCTCCTTTCTCTCTTTTAACACGGATGCCAATTGCTCATCCATCCATGGTTCTCATCAAATCTCAGGGTATGCGCCTCAAGTCGCCGGCCCAGGTCCTCCGATTCAAACGACCGAGTCGGGTCAAGGTGAGCGACTTGAACTGTGTTTCTATATTTATTGAGTATTATTTTCATGTCTGTACTGGAGTCAGTGTACGGATGATGATGATGATGTCGTGTGCTTTGTATATTCATCTGTATATTTGTATCGTGGTGCATTTCATTTTCAGGACCCCCTGGATGCAACTTGTTTGTGTTCCACATCCCGAACGACATGACTAACCAGGATCTCTTCAACTACTTTGGTCCATACGGCAACGTGATCAGTGCGCGCATCATGGTCGAGAAGGAAACCGGAAGAAGTCGCGGGTTTGGTACGTTGTTGCAAATCTGTTCCAGTAGCCCCTGTTGAAAATGGGTTTCTGACTGTATGATGCTTATGGTGGACAGGTTTCGTGAGCTACGACAATGCACCATCCGCTGACGCGGCGATCAAGGCCATGAACGGCTTCCAAGTCGGTCGCAAGCGTCTCAAGGTGCAGCACAAGAAGGACAAGTCGCCATCCTTTGGCGACGCCCACGGTCTCCACGAAACGGCGGCGCCAACGACGGCTCCAGTGAAGACGGAGGCTGCTGCTCCTGCAGCGACTGCGGCGCCGCTCGAAGCGGAAAACTAAGCTGGACGAAGGATGTGGGACGAGAAGAACGCGCGGTGCGGGTGGACCAAAGATTGGCAAGCTGGATGATGAAGGTGTTGTTGAAGGTGGAGGCAGAGACATGCGTTGTCGAGAAACAGAGGAGGAAGACAACCGCTTGTTGAAAATGCGATGGTGAAAACAGTGTGAAATGCTGTTGTTGTTGGAAGAAGGGAGGATGAGACAGTAGAGATGTGGAAAATAACAAAAGCAACAAAACAAACAGGACACAGAGCCAAACAGTTGCATCTTGTTGTTTCGTCCTGCATCACCAAGAGGAAGAAATGAGTGTGGAGGCTGGTTTGGCGTGAAATAAGGTGTGACAATTGTGGGAGCTTCCCGCCCAAGATCGCAATTTTTCTGATGGGGACTTCAACATAGCAATGTTGCGCGAATGTTGTCTGATGGCGTCATGCGACATTCGCGCAACCCAGACCACAGGGTGGCGTGTTTGGGCCACCGACGCACGAGAGTGTTTCAGTCTTTCACTGTTTCAGTGTTTCAGTGTTGTCACAGGAAAACTGGACAACAGAGTGTCTCCCATGAGCTGCTCACGGGGAATGTACATTGGCGGACCGCCAATGTGGTAAGGCATCTGTTTCGAGTGAGCTGCATGAAATGCGCTCCACGTTGCAGTTGCTTTTATCCAGCAGCTCAGGTGTCTCAGAACTGTATCATTGCAATCAACATCTCTTGCTCCACTGTGCACCTGCCCAGTTTCGTGCCCACTCTATTTAATTGTACCAGTACTTGAATGGAACGTTCTCCCTCGTTGCGGTCTTCTTGCTCGGAAAGTGCTGGCTGCGCTGTGCCGTGCTATTGCCGATCGCACACCATGGCGCTGATGTGTAACCACAGACATCGCTGATCGCTGACGTGGCTTCGTTTACACTCGTGTTGAAGTGGCAGTGAATGCTGCTGCGACAACACAACGATGCATTGTGCCTTGCTTCCACGTGGTCCATTCAATCGGCACCTCTAGCAGACAGAAAACGGGCGAATACAGCAACAAGCGATTGCTGGAACACAACAAAAGTGAGTAACCTGTGCAGGACCAGTACAGACTGCATCCCCATGCCACTGTACTGTGCAGCTTGGTCGTGCAAGTGACAGGCGCTTGAAATTCATTGCCGGGGATACGTCCAGTGTATTTTAAATGCTTTGGCAGCTCACTTTGTGACTCAATTTGATGAAAAACCCGAGAGCATTTATTGCATCCCGCTTCTGCAAGCGACACCAAAATGGACAAGTCCCATCCTCAGGTATATCAGTTCAAGTAATACTGGTGGAAAAATCCACTCGATCAGTGCAGTGGAAGTATCCAGAGGGTGTTTCAAAAATCACAGCAAATTGTTGTTGTGTCACATTGACGTGTCCAGTGGATTTTATCCCTGGTACCCACTGGTGTTCTGCGTACACTATTGTGAATTCCGTCCAAATTTCCCAGATCGGCGCGATTGAAGAATCGCCAGCAAATCGTTTCATTGCGTTTCATTGGCTAAAAAGGAGATTTCTGGATATCACACAGCTGAGGTTCGGAAATTTCATGCTTGTTCAGAGGTTCCTGCTCCAGATTCTCTGGATATATCCCTGGAAACCTCTGCTATTTCATAATGTTGACCCTTTATCACAGGTGCGCGATTGGCGCGCGATTGGGCTCGCGCGATTGTTTGATCCCTGGACGGAAATATTGAATGAAACGCGCAATATCACCGAGTGACTCTTCATCACAAGCGGGACCCACGTGAAAATTGTATCACATCAGACTCCCAAAAACAGTTTGTCATGTATACAGTACATTGGTCACATGGCATAATTCCAGGTGATGCTGAACAATGTTTGAATCCAGGGCATTGATGTTGATGGGACCGTTGATGGCAGCTCCTGGCGTACAGACCACAATCGATAAAATCATGGTGATGCTGTGGCCAGCAGCCGCGAACCGCTGAAAAATTCTAGCTCTCTCTGGGTAGCAATTTCTACCCAGAGAGAGCGAGAATTTTGCTACAGCAATGAGTGAGCACCAGAAGCCTCAAGCGCCTGTTGAGGATGATAATAAAGTTGGTTCTCTTGGTACTTCGAAGTATTGCTCCTCTCAGACATGCGCCGTTTTATGGTCAACTGAAAAAATCGTATGGGTTGACTAGAGTAGTACCATTATTCCGTTTGCCCTACCCCTCGCAAATCAATCCCATGTACATAATCAGGGCGGTAAATCTATCTGAGTCACCAATGCGAAAAAAAAACCAGATGACTGGTGCTTGGCCATGAAATTCAAACTTGTCACCATCAGCCGATGGGTGTCATCCACGCTCGTGTGCGCGCACCGTATCCGATTTTGTGAGAGAGCTTCTGTGTGTGCCGTATCCACAATTTGGCATGGCAATTGCGAGCCTGATCGGTATTCTCGGGTGGTGGGTATAATTGTCCAAGCTTACTGGTACGATCAAGGTCACAGACCAGTGTCGTGGTGGCGTTTTGATCTTGTCGAGGTGTCCGCAATTGCGGAATACTGGTACCGGTACCGGTAAGATCAAAATCGATCTTTGATTTGTTGATGTGCATTGACAACACCTGTGCTAATAATAAGAATGCAGCAGCAGCACACACGCCACAAGTACGGTACAGTATCGAGTCTACCGGCTACTGACCGCGAGACAGTGTACGGTAGATGATCAGGTCTGGCTCACCCACTGGAATTGCAGTGCATACAGAGCGGCTCAGTCCACTTGTTGAACTCGCACGAGACCGCGCCTGCTCGCCCACCGACATGTAAACAACTCGCTCGGGCAGAGACAGACAGACACGCGGCTGCATCATGAAGACATGATGAGGTTGGCCTTCGCTCCAGTGAGTGTTCACTTGCTCTGCACGCACTCATATTTCTGTAACAATCGGGCCAGCGCCCCAGCATTCACCACTGCTGAGGTCGTGGGTGGGTGCTGTGCATTTCGCCTGCTGCCGCCCACTCAGCTTGATTGCCTGGGTTGCCACTTGGTGGCCTGGTTATATTTCGGCAGGGCTTGGTGGCCAAACCCACTCAGAAACCGACTCCAACACTTTCATGGGAGGCAGACGAGACAGCCGACTCAACCGCCTCTTCTGCCATCATTTTAGGCGTCGACACTCTGAAACATAATCTACTATGCGTTTACGCAAGTAGAATGAGCCAATCAGTGCTGTCAGTGAGGGGTAGGTACCGTTTCTTGACAGCACAATCAGACGAGACGAGATCTGCTTGTGAAAAGCTCATCTTTTTGGAGCTCCTCCTGTCTGCTCTCCTCCTCGCCTCCCTCCTCTCCTCAGTTTGTCATTTGCCGTCACACACGCCAAGCGAACCCACTTGAAACTACCCTCCCCCCCCCCACACACACACAATGGCCGCTCTGTTCCACGGACTCATGGGCGCGATGATGCCCTCCACCGCCGCCGCCGAGCCAACGCAGCCGTCGATGGCCAAGCAGCAGCACGAGTCCAATCTGCTGATCCACAGCCCGCGCTCCTACCACTTGCCAGCGTACCCAATGACCAGCGAATGGGACGAGCGCCAGCGCCGCTGCTCAAATACCACCGGCGTCAACGCCGAAGGCCGCATCGCCCACTGGGATAAGAAACGCGAAAAGTGCACCAATTGCAAACACATTTATTTGAAGACGCTCAGTCGCCACCCGGGCTTTTGTTCCGTGGATTGCAAGTCCAACGCCGCGTACGTGGACAAAGTGAACCGCACCATCAAGGCCGTGCGATGCGCGGTCGAGCATCTCCAACAGAAAGAAAAGGAAGACGAAGACGAAGAAGCAAAGGCATTGGCGCAGCAGCAAGTTGGCCAAGTCCGAAACAGCCACAGAACCACTGCGTGGCGTCGACGGCTTGCTGGCGGCCAGAGGGGCCGTGGCGGTTGAAGTGGTGGTCGTGGTCGTGGACACGGACGCCGTGCTCTGCTTGCCGTCACGGTCGTCGTCATGGTCATCATCAGCAGAATCTGATTCCTCGTCTTCTGCTTCGGACTGCTGAGTCTTTTTCCGTGTGGCGTGCCGAGGCGACTCGGGTGCGTCGTCTCGCGGTGATGTCTTGTTCACTGGTGGCGTTGGGCGGCCTCGACGAGCCAACTCACGATCGCTGTCGTCGTCATCGCTGCTGTCCGAGTCGTGAGACCCGCGCTCGCTGTTGCTGGCCTTTTCCCATTCGCTTTGCGCTTGGCGACTGCTGCTGTGCTTGTGTTGCGGAGCACGGCCACCACGACCTCCGCCAGCTCTGACATCCGAGTCGGACGCACATGACGAGCCGGAGCTACTACTGCTAGAGTACCGGCGACGCCGGATATCTTCGTTGTCATCAGTGCCGTCGTCCAAGTGGAACGGAATCACGTGGTTCTGGTCGCTCTCTTTGCGTGGAGGACGCGCCACCGCCGCGGGCGAAGACGTGGCTGCGCGTGGCGCATGGCTACGCAAAGCATTCATTGTGATTTGTCTCAGCTCTTGCCTTTCGATTTCGTTGTTCTCTTTGGCCTCCTGAATAATCCTCAAAGCAAGTGTGACTGAAGCAACAGTAGGAGAAGAAGATCAAAAAGCTGGGTAAGATTTGTTTGCTATTCTCTTGTGCATGCCTTTGGCGTCGCCAAACTTAGAACACGCTCTCTTACTTTTTATAGCCGACAAGCTACACTGGTGCAGTCCTACTGCGTCAAAAACAGAAGGAAGAGAGTGTGTGCGGGGTATTAATACTTTGTGAGGCGCGCCATCTTTCCATTGTGCTTTTCTTCTATCCACAGCGCTTCTTTGTTTCATAAACGCCTCACTGGAGGATCTTGGTGTAGCCCATGAAGTCTGAGGAAATGAGCGAAGAACTAGAAGCGCGTCGCCGTCGCCTTGTTGGCTCGGCGCGTTCCGTTGGTGCGTCCCGAGACCAAATCGAGACGACGTTCCGGCTGCGCTTTGGCCGCTTTTTCCATCAGCATCAGTTTTGGGATGCCTTTGAGGCGGCCTGCATCGCTGCAAATCGACGCGCGCCATGGCAAACAACACGGCAGCTCATGCTTTCGTACTCGTTGCCTCAAGAAATCAATGCAAAAGATGAAGCGGTACGGCCAAAAATCCATATCCAAAATATGCGACATGTGCACACTGATGAATTGTATGGTGGACCTGAGATCTCAGGGGGAGACCATGATGACACTGGCGGCGACTTTTGGACGCGCTTGCGTCGTGAGCATTCTCTGCCAGATCAAAGGCAAACCAGCCATTGAAAATGCCAAAGGGTGGTCATCTGTGCATATCGCGGCTGCGTACAACCACACCATGGTACTGGAGGTCTTCCTCACTCTTGGGATCAGCGTCGACGACCCAGGGTCCCGGCTCGGGTTCACACCTCTCCACCTGGCTGCGTCAGTCGATAATGTGGACGTCCTGGTGCACCTTCACGCTTCAAAGAAAGCCGACTTCATGAAGCTTGCAGCCAACGTACGTGGCTCTCCCTGTCTCTCTCTCTCTATGCGAGAAGAATGGTTTCTAGGTGACTGTCATCATCGTCTTTGCTGTGGTATCATAGGGCTACTCGGTTCTGCATGTCGCAGCCGAGAGCGGCTCCTCTCGCTGTGTGGAGTTCCTCACCACGCACTATCCAGACCTTCAGCACGTCTACGACAAACTGTTGCGTGAGAACCCGGCCCATAAGGCGGCCAAATGTCTGCAGCCACAAGTGTATCGCCAATTGGCATCAAGTGGCACGCGTGTGGATCTGGAAAATGCCGAGGTATCCGTGCGTTTCCTATACAGACAGATCATCAGTGACACCTCATTTCGTTGTTTTGTTTGTCCTTTCCAGGAGGACTCGGCCTTCGATCTTAGTACATTTAATGAGCGCTACTCGTACTAGACCAGCATCTGTATGTATGAATTAAAGACACTCCATGGCTTACGCGACGACCAGTGTCTCGTCGTTCTCCTTGATGGTATCATCTTGTGGGGGTTCCTTTCTCGGCGCCTTCTCTGGACGAGGCGGTCGGCCACAGATTTCCACTCGTAGTTTGATGGCTGCGGCTGGGAGAAGCCACACCAACGACCCCATCCCGATGAAGATGCTGACAAGAGGAATTCGCCATGTGTGGTCACGCATCACGCCACCGCAGCTCGCAGTTGTGATCTTTTCAAACGGCGTCTCGCCATCGTACTTGAGCGTGCGGTTGAAAATGCCATGGTCCAGAGCTTGGTGGTTGGATATTGGAATCCATCCTAGGGCTGATGAGCGAGGCAAAGATGCGATCACCACCGCTGGGACATGCGCCAGCTTCTATCAACGCTTTGGTCGATACTACAGGATGGCTGGAGAGACATCAGGCCTTGCAGAACTCGTGGTTGTACTGTGCGACGCCATCCAGTTGTTCAGCGAGTGACGCTGCAGATGAATCGGTCAAGCACGCGGCAGTGTACGCGTAAATCATGACAGCCAAGGAGAGCGCAGATAGCGACCAGCTCACATGACAAGACACTTTTTGGTCGCCTGTCCCGACGGCAACAGCTTGCAGCATACAATCAAAGCAGTGGAGAGAACGAGCATGGCGGCACTCATCCAAGTCAGCGCTGGTATTCTGTCAAGGACCGGGATCTCGGTGAATCCAGATGCATGGAGCCAAACATGAGGCAGCGCGGCGCACACGAGCAGCACGATGGAAGTCAAGACCATCACCACGGCTGCACACGGTGCCCATGGACCTTCACTCCCTTGAAGTCCAAAGTACACAAATGGATAACGATAAAAACAAAGTGTGTTACGGGGAGAACAACTCTTGGCCGCTCTCGTGGCGCACTATTAGCGACGCAGCCAATGGTTCTTTGTCGGTCCAGGCCGTCAAATCCTCATCCGCCTGTTGTTCACTTGGTTGCGCTGCTAGAACCATACAACACAGCGGCAAGAACGGGAACGTCAAAGAAAAGACCATCGCAGTCAACAGCGCGGCCAGCAGCCTCATATCCCACGGGTGGAGCAGCCACAGACAACCACACGCAGCGTTCTTGAGCTTGTCAAAGGGCATTTCTCCATCGTACGACTGCGTTGCGTTCCCCATGCCCTTTTCAAGTGCCTGTTGGCACCAGAGCTTGTGTGATGGCCATAGATCAAACATCATGTGGTCGTAAATCGGGTCCCCACCGACTGGACACGCGCCAGAAGCCACCAGCTCCTTCATCTCCTTCATGGAGTACTCTGGATCATAGGATTGGCACCACGCCACACAAACGCCGTGGTTATAATTCGCAACGGCGTCGACTTGGCTTGTGAGCGACGCCGCCGTGGACTTGGTCAGGCAATTGCCAAAGTATGTGAAGGAAAAAATGAACCAGGAAAGCGCAAACATTGCAACACTGGTCGCGATGACCACTCTCTTGGCCGCCTTGGTCCATGGCCATACCATCAAAACGCAGCACAAGGCGATTGCGAGCGCAAGGATGGCACCAGAGGTCCACAGGATCCAGAAGAGTCGATCCAAGACAAGTAATTCCGAGAATCCGGCGGTTTCAAGAAAATGGAGCCACACGGCAGGGATCTTCAAGCACGCGACAAGCACGAAGATGTATGGAATCATCCACACCATCGTCAGCACGATGAGCCATGCCTTGGTGCTGCCCATGGCTGTTGCGAACAGCAAATTTGAGTTTTGAGCACACAGCACCACGGGTGCGGGGGACAAATATGATTCGGCTAAGTGCGATTTGACTGTATCCATCCTGAACCACAGATTTCAGAATCTCAGAATGTCACAGAATAGATTCTTGGACAATGGATTTAGAATCTGTTGTCCATGAGTGGAGAGCTGGGGATGAACCCATCAAAGAAGAATCGATTTCTCTGCGTAAACATGCCGTCAGAATCAGAAATATGGAATAATAACGTTATCCACAAATCAATGAGCTCACATACTGAAATTAAGTGTATCCTCTTTTTACGCTCCACTTCAAGTCACGTTCGCACCACTTTGTGGACATCCGCTCTGGTGACCATAGCGAAGCAGCGAATGGATCCGTCAAGCAAGTGCCAGCGTACATGTAGATCATGGTGGCCAAGTAGATCGCACATCACGACAACAAGGCTGTTCTTTGTCGCCTCTCCCGACGGACACAGCTTGCCAAAGCACTGGAGAGAAGGCGCATGGTGTATCACTCCAAGTCAGCCATGGAGCCACAGCTGAGCCAGTATGACAGACATGACCAGCACGATCGAGCTAAGGGCCAGCATGACCACTGCATACTTGACAAAGTTGTCAGTGACAACTTGGATTCAAGTTGAACGGTGGGTTTGTATCGAAATCCTTGAACCCATTTAAGCACCCTAACTGATTTATGGGTTGCCAGTTTGTGGACCAGAAAGCGGTAAACAAAACATGCATACTGTAAATCAGTGTATCCACTATTTCTGTTTCTGATTCGTACTTAGCGCGAGTGACCGCAGACCACCGCTCACTATGAGTGACCTTGCTCGTGCACATGAACCACACAGGTTTGCAAGGAGATTTAAATCACGACACTACCGAGATGAGGTTAGATGGGGTAAATGCGACAGCTGGGCAAGAAGATGGAAGGGCTTTGATGCAGCACTTCCGTAGTATTACTGGAACTTAACGTTACGAGAAGTATTCTTGTCTGCGTCTTCTGTGGTCGAGTGGTGGCTACGTGCGGTTCAAATAGAAATGACTGGCGCTCGGCGAGGCTGTTGAGGTCGATATGTGAATCAACGTCAGCAAAGGAACCCACGAAAACATATCGGCACACACGAGCGCGATCGACAGGATCGTATCCCAAGCAAGGGGTACCCAAGCACCGCCACACCCAGCGTTCATCAGCTTTTCAAAGGGCGTGCTCCCATCAAACGGCCGCGTTCCGTTCACCACGCCGTGGTCGAGTGCCTGGTAGCACCAGAGCTTCTCCATCGTGTCCAGAGTCCCCTTCATAGTCTCGTAAATGGGGTCCCCGCCGGCGGGACACGCGCCAGAAGCCAGCAGCTCCTTCGTGGGGAACTCTGGATCGCTGGAACGGCACCATGCCACGCAAACGCCTTGGTTATAACTCGCAACGGCATCGACTTGACTTGCGAGAGACGCTGCCGAGGATCCATTCAAGCACGTGACCGTGTACGTGAAGAAGAAAATGAACCAAGTGAGTATAAGCATACCACAGCTCAGCGCGACCACCACACGCTTGATTGTCCTTGTCCGTGGGTGGACCATCAAGCAGCAGCCGACGGCGAAACCAAGCGAAATCGTGACGCCAGTGCTCCACGATAGCCATGGTAGTCTATCCAGAACCGGAAAATCCGAGAACCCTGTCGCTTGAAGAAAATGCTGCCACGCGCCAGGTAGATTGAAAAACACGACAAGCAGAAGGATATACGGCACCAGCCAGATCGCCAACGCAACCAGCCATTTTGTGGTACCCATATTGTGTTCTTGGTGTTGCGAATGGCAAATTGGGATTTGAGATCAGAGGCGAGGCGTCGAAGGGCTACGGATTTAAAGACAAGCCATCTAGCCAAGTGCGACGATAACTGGAAAACAGCCATGAGCCACGGACACACAGTGATTTTTTTTAACCCAACCAAGTGATTTTTTTTTTCATTTTTCGCTGGATCGTGCTTGTCGGACCAGTACGATGACAAGCACTCCTTGGCTACACCTGCAGAGTGTTCGTCAAAAGGATTGATGGACTCGCCGCTGGATCGCTGGGGTCAACGCCACGCTTCGCAGAGCAATTGGCCGACCGCATTGGCTTGCGCGTGGATCCCACTGAAGCAGTCCACGTTCTGGAACAGTGCTGTGACTGACAAAAAACACAAGAAAAGAAAAAAAAAAAAAACGGAAAACACCGCCTGAACAGTACCTCATGTACCTTGCTGTTTATTGACGGTAGCCAGAGCAGTATAGTGTGCGGATCTCGAACAAAACAGTACTGTCTCCACTAGTGAAGTACTACCCACGTCGTTGATAGTGGTCACACTTGCGTTCTTTCTTCATGAAAATATAATTCCAAGATCATCACATTTTGATAACAGTATGCTTCTATTCTACAATGTAGAGAAGATGTTCTTGCTCTGAGGACGATGGCGACGTGGCCATTGTTTCTCGGTCACTTTGGTCCGTCGTCTCTTTATCGTTTTTGGTATCTTTAGCCACATCTTCACTTGGCGCGCCTGCTGTGCGTGTACTTGGTGGTGAGCTCACCGCTATACATGGGATCAGGAGCGGGAAATACGACGCAAACATCAAGCCACACACAAGCGCGGCTTGTAGCTTGATTACCCATGGATGGAGCTGCAAGATATGCCCACAATCTGCTTTTTTCATCGTGTCAAAGGGCATCTCTCCATCGTACAGCTGCGTGCCGTCCAGCACGCCGTGGTCAAGAGCCTGGTGGCACCAAATCTTGGTCGTGGGCTCTATGCTCAATATAGCGTCGTACATGGGGTCGCCACCGACGGGACACGCTCCAGTGGCCAGCAGCGCCTTGGTGGGGAACTCTGGATCACTGGAACGGCACCATGCCACGCAAATGCCGTGGTTATAATTTGCAACGGCATCGACTTGGCTCGCGAGAGACGCCGCCGAGGATTCCGTCAAGCATGCAGCGCTGAAGACGTAGACGAAAATGAGCCAGGAAAGCGCAGACATAGTCAACAAGAGGGCAATCACCACACTCCTGACTGTACGTGTTCGTGGGTGGACCATGAAGCAGCCGCTCAACGCAAAACCAAGACCAATAATGGTACCACTGGTCCAGAGTAGTCCAGGGAGTCGATCCAGAGCAGGGAAACGGGAAAACCCCGCTGTTTGAAGAAGATGCAGCCATACCGTTGGAAGCTTGATGCACACGACAAGCACGAGCATGTAGGGAGCGATCCAGGCCAGGGTCAACAGCAGCATCCATCCGCGGCTGGACAGACACATATATTTTTTCCAGGAGATGCAAAGTGGCGGTGGAAGCGAGTGCGTTATGAGTGGGAATATGAAGATCAAAAAGCGCCAAGGGATAGACATGCACCAAGTCAGCGACGACCACACGGGGTGGTGATGGCCATGAGAAAAAATCTCATTTCGGTCACAAAATCAAAGATTTTTTGCTGCAGGAATGAATGCGAGTAACCTACCCACCCGAAACAGAATCGAGCCAATCAAACTCAGCGAAAAGCAACCAAAAATATGGACTCGTCTGCTTCTCAGATGGGTTCAACCTGAAAAGTGGTGACCCAGGAAACCGCTGAGCGCTTTCTAGCTCGTGTTGGATCGCTGGCCCATTGGTAAGGGTGACATTGACTACAGCAGATCTTGCAAACATGAGACCGACACAAGGACTGTAGTGTGGATGAGTAAATATATTGTTTTGGTATTTCTGGACATGCTCACTGCAGCCGGTTCGATGGTTTGAATCTTTTTCTTATTTCGTTGTTGTAAAAAAACAAAAAAACAAGGACAGCATGGCGTGTCTTACGCGATGAGTAGTGCCTCCTTGTACTTCTTGATCATATCGACTTGTGGGAGTTCCTGCTTGGGCTCTTTCGCTGGACGAGGCGCCCGGCCACAGCTCCCGGCTGGCAGATCCATGGCCAGCAGTGGGATATACA
>JAADWJ010000152.1:0-41473 GCA_023336165.1 Pythium monospermum
CTCCCTCCATCGCAACCCCCAAGGTTCATGGCGTATCGACCAGCAAGTGGCCATGGCGGCGCAGGCCATGGTGCTCCTCGTGGCATCCCAGAGGACGATGCGTATTACCCACACGAGACACCTCAGGCCGGCCACAGTGCCAACGCACGGTACCACGACACCATCGGCCAACAGCACCAAGGAGGCGCGTTGTTGCAAGGCAACCGCGATGGCTACAGCGACCGCGCGTACAACAACGAAGAGTACCGCCAGCATTACCACGCGCAACTGCAACTGCAGCAACAGCAAGAACTGGAGCAACAACAGCAGCAGTACCAGTACCCGCACCAGAACACGGGCTTGAATAAAGGCGGCTCGTCGTCCATGCTGGACGAGCCGACCCAAAAGGCCATCACCGAGCTCACCAAGGCCGACGAGACCGAAGCGCTGGGCAAGATCAGCGTCCACGGGTGGATGCACAAGCAAGGAACGCGCAAGTTCAAAGGACCCGTGGCGAAATCTTGGCGGAAACGGTATTTTGCACTGGAAAACAACAAAATGTACTATTTCCATGATTTTGTCGACTGCCGCAAGTTTTTCAGTTCCCGAAATGGCGAGCTCGTCGTAGGTGCGATCGAGTTGCGCGACGCCTTCAAGCTGGAACAAAGCGAACGTCTGGATCTGCCAGCGCGGGGCATCGCGATCCATACACGCCACCGCGTGTGGCTGCTGTGTCCAGAGACCGAGTCGGATTTCACCATGTGGTTTGATGCACTCGAGTACACGATCATGAGCACCGGTGCTGGAAATGTCGTGAAACGGGAGCTGCCGAACGTGCGTTCCTATGAAATGAAAGGACGGTTCAGCTACCGGTTGTGGTACTTGATCTTTGTGGTCACGGCGCTCGTGGAGCTTGCGGCCATCGTGTTGTGGTTTCCTTTGGGTATTGAACCGTGTGATATC
Source organism: Pythium monospermum (assembly GCA_023336165.1). Classification (NCBI taxonomy): domain Eukaryota; phylum Oomycota; class Peronosporomycetes; order Pythiales; family Pythiaceae; genus Pythium; species Pythium monospermum. The sequence goes on from JAADWJ010000152.1 coordinate 943, forward strand.
AAACTCAAGAACGATACGTGTGAGACAGTGCAGCTCACCCGTGCTGCTAATATCCAGTGTGGCCCAAAGCCCTTCAGTGGTATGTGGAACCCACCGCAATGGTACCAATGGAGCGCCGGCATGGAAGAAGTGCAATGTTTCCGGGAACCGACCCTTGCGCATTGGGTGTCGTATTTTATGTTTTACTTTGCGGAATTTATTTCCATTTTGTTGGGCACGTTGTATTACTTGGGCATGTGGAAACCAGTGCGTCGTGGGGCGCAATATTTGAAAGATTTTAAACCCCATTTCCCACCAAGTAAATGGCCCACGGTGGATATTATGCTTTGCCATTACTCCGAGCCAGCCGAAGATACCATTGCGACACTGGATAAAATCATGAGTTTGGATTATCCGCCTCATTTGTTCCACGTGTGGATCTGTGATGACGGGTACTGCAAGGCCAAGTGGGAACCAGGCGCCGTGGTGCCCAAAGTCGGCATCAATAGAGGACTCATTGAAGATGCAGGCGATGTGCGACGCGAAGTCGCCCAGTTTATGTTTGAACGGGTCTGTGACCAGGAAGAACTGGAAGTCGACGAGTGGCGCAAGCAGCATACCCAAGTCAAGATGCCCACCCAAAACAAACCACGCGTCATGGCACGCACAGACTGTGCGGTGGGCTCAGTGCGCGATGATTACGATTACGTGGCCCTTGGGTTCCCAAAAGTGAGCTTTGTCGGCCGTATCAAGCCGCCAGTGCACCACAGTAAGGCGGGGAATATCAATAATGTGTTGTACAACGAAGGCGCCAGTGCGCGGTACTGTGTGATCTTGGACAATGATATGAAACCGCACGCCCTGTTTTTGCAAGCGACGTTGCCGTTTTTCTTTGATACGCCCAAAAATGCCAAAGTAGTGCGTTGCTGTGCGCCTGGCTGTAGTGATATCGGCAAGATTTGCTGCTCCATGTGCCAAAGCGCCGGTGTTTCCGAGCGGGAGATTTCGTTTTGTTCCAAAGATTGTTTCAAGGCCTCGGCCCATGTCAAGTCGTCTCTCCACAGACGCCAAGCTCAGAATACGGTCGTGGAACGGATGACGTGTGCGTCGTGTGGCGCCAAGGTCAACGCCAAGCAAGGCGTGTGCAAGCGCTGCAACAAAAACGCCCATCGCGACTCGACCTCGTCCCAGTTTGTGGATGTCACCGCTGGCGATGACTACTCGGACCACGTGTCGGTGAACCAAGTCGGGTACGTGCAGACGCCGCAGTATTTTGAAGATTGCCTTCAGTTGCGGCTGGGCGACCCGTGTGGCCACCGCAATTCGACTTTTTTCGACTCCGCGCAGACCGGCATGGACGGGTACGAGTGCGCGTCGTTTGCCGGCACGAACGCCATCTTCCGACGCGAAGCGCTGGACTCTGTGTGTGGCATCCAGTACGGCTCGCTCACGGAAGACGCGTACACGGGCAAGATGATGATCGATAAGAACTGGAAGGGCTTTTACTTCCGCAAGGATGTGGAAGGCGAAGAAAGCGAGCGCATCCGGCTCGCTGAGGGCGCGGTGCCAGAGACCGTCTCGGCGGCGCTGGCGCAACGCAAACGGTGGGCAAAGGGCAATTTCCAGATCTTTTTACGCAAGAAAAAGTCGCTCGTCGACCCACAGTGGACGCAACCACGAGTGGAATTGCCAAAACCGCGCAAATTCAACAAGTTTATGCGGTGGGTCTTTTACATGAACCTCACAGTGTACCCGATCGGCTCGTTTCCAGCGATTTTCTTCTTTTACGTGACCGGGTACTTTTTGTACAGTGGAAATGCACCGATTTATACCTCTGGGTTACGCTTACTCATGGCACTGGTGCCTAAAATTGTGGCGCAAAGTGTTTTGTCGGCGTTGTCGAACCGTACGGTGGACAATGGCGATGTGCTCCGCAGCCAACAGACTTGGTTTTCGTATGCGTTTGTCCATACGCTGGCGGTGTTTGAAGCGATCTACTGGAAGATCACGGACAAAGAAGCCGCGTGGGCCAATACGGGTGCTTTAGGTGGCAACTCAACCACGGAGATCCCCAATATTTTGGTGTTTTTTTCCATGGTCTTTGGTGTGATCTGGGCCGTGGTGCGGTTTTTCACGGGCTACAACAGTGCCGAGACGACCCACGGCACGCCGCTGCTGTTTGCCTCGATCTTCTTGGGCACTTTTACAGCCAGCCAGCTGGGACCCATGGTGCGCATGAGTTTCCAGACGTATTTTGGATGGAGCCACAAGAGCTTGACCGACCACGGCAATATCGTGGGCAATTTCTCACTGGCCATCGTGCTCGTGGTGCTGTGCTTTTGGGTCTACGTCGAGACGCCCAACCACCAGATCTTTGGCTAAACGAGTGGCCAGTTCCAAGTTTTTTTCAAGGGGCCGTTGCCCCATGCATGTTTTTAGGAGCAGGATTTACAATTACAAATGACAAGCCTCTCATTTAAAGCACAATAAAAAAAGAATATTTTGATTTTTACATTACGATATTGGTGCTGGCGGAGAGGAGAAGAGGAGCGGAGAGGAGAAGAGGAGCATAGCGGAGAGGAGAAGAGGAGCAGAGCGGAGAGGAGAAGAGAAGAGGAGCGGAGAGGAGAAGAGGAGCGGAGAGGAAAGAGGAGCGGAGAAGAAAGAGGAGCGGAGAAGGAAAAGAGAGGAGAGGAGATTGGTGTGCCACACTGACCACTCACCACTGCACCATGCAGCAAGTTGCTGGCACCAACAAAAGTAACAGCTGGTTATTCGGCGGTCGGTCAATACCACGAAAATGTAAGAGGACTGAAGACGACGAGCCTTGCTGTTGAAGAACGAGCCCAACCCACAGAAAACAAAAACACCCAACAAACCAAAGTTGGTCCAATCCCTCCACTTGTTGGGGAATGAGATCATGGGCCCGTTTTGGAAACACCTCGTTTCCTGATATTCCTGAAATGCCAACAACATTTCATACACGATCCACTGAGACATCAACAATTATGGGCTTGGCGCTGGTGTCGTGACCAAGAGCATTGATAATGCGCTCAAGATCTCCAATGCGCTGCGGGCGGGCACGGTGTACGTGAACTCGTACGATGTGTTGGATGCCACCACGCCATTTGGCGGGTTCAAGGACGGGCATTGGCCGTGAGAATGGCGCCCATGGCCTGCGCAACTACTTGGAGAACAAGACCGTGATCATCCGTCGCCCAAATGACTCGATCCCGTGAGCTTTCGAGAGGGAAGAGAAGAGAGCAGTACGACATACTGTTCGTCGTAGTAGTGTGCTGTAGTGATGTTGCCGCAGCAGCCAGTGTATGAGTCCATTCTCGCCTGTATCATTTTCGTTTGCATTTGTCACAATTCCCCATCAAATTTGACTTCAACTTGGTGTACCCGAAAATTGATACACTGTACCAGTCTATGGGTACAGTTCCATGGGTACCGTTTTCCATTATTTTTTTTGGTGAACTTCAAGGATAATCTGTGGAACACTTGCCCATTCCACCATTCGACGGTTGGTGAATGCATTTAAAAATCTGTGACAGCAAAGCACGTCACACAGCGAGTCAGTCATCCACGCACTGCACAGCCCACCCTATCCATCATGGAGCAAACCTTCCCCCTCGCGTTGCTTCCGCAAGAGCTTCGTGCCCAAGTGGCCGCGTTTGCATGGGATCTTGATTCGGCAAGCGCCACTGGATCGCTTGCTATGGTCAAGTTCCTCCACGACCAGTGTCATGGCAATCCACATCATGTACAATGCTCTTTGCGCGCCATGAACAGTGCCGCGAGCCGTGGGTTCCTGGATATCGTACGTTTCCTTCACGTCCATCGTTCGGAAGGCTGCTCATCGTTGGCGATGAACCTCGCGGCTGCCCACGGCCACTTGCATGTCGTTCGATTTCTTCATTTCGCGCGCAGTGAAGGCTGCACAAGCTACGCGATGGATGCCGCTGCATGGAATGGCCATGTTGCCATCGTCCAGTTTTTGCACAAGTACCGCTCCGAAGGATGTACGATCCACGCGATCGACCAGGCAGCTGCCCATGGCCATCTCCAAATCGTGCGTTTTCTATTGGCAAATCGAAAGGAAGGTTTCTCGGTGGCCGCGATCGATCGCGCGGCTGAGAATGGGCATGATCAGGTCGTTGACTTGCTTCTCAGCCATGGCAAGGCGAGCAGCGATACAGTACGTTTTGGTCCACAGGATAATGAGAAAGCTACAGAGCTCGGGGTCGCGTGGGCGAGAAGTAACCGCCATGGAGGCATGGCAAGCCGATTGAAGTGCAGGATTGCTCGTAATAAAGGTTGTGGTGCAACATGAATAAACTGAGATTTCCAGTTGCTGTATTTACCTAATTACAAGACCGTCTATTGATCTGATTTGGTTACTGACGGTTCACTGGTACTATTGCCAACCCTAATTACAAGACCGTCTACTATCACTACTCATCCCTTCATTTCATCACATTCCACGGGAAACACGCTTCGCGACATGCGTCGAAGACGGCGTAGTCGCCATGGCGTTCGGATCACACGCTGCTCCTCCTCCTCCTCCTCCGCCTTCGCTGTCCCCGTCTTCGCTATCCCGTCCCCAGTACTTGCGCTTGACGCGATCAACCGTCCGCGTGGAGTATAGCTCAAAGAAAGACGACGCCGCTGATGCAATACAGCGGTACGAAATCTCCTGCTCACCGTTTCCTGGTGGAGGAACCGGGTTGCGAATGTACACAAACACTCGGAAACAGAATGGAAATGCCTGCGCTGGCGCCGACCGCGTGGCCTTGCGCTTTTTCTTGAGCATGGGCTGCACTTTCCAGACATCGGGCAAGAAAAACCACGTCGACCGTACAATATGGTCGGGTAACCCGGCGATTTCCTGAGAAGATTTGGTCGTGAGACGCCGCTCTTCCATCTCCACGGCTTGGAAACACGAGTACCGAAACGCTTCAAACGCTGCCGAGCTCAAGAACTGTGCAGGCGGTGGCAGCAAATCTTCCAGCTCTTCGTTTTCATTGCGCTGCGGCACACGCTCAAATTTGCCAAGCACAAAAATCTCGTACGCGCTGCCGCCTGAGCCACTAGCGCCGACGCCAAACTCGTACTTCATATGCTGGCCCACTGACGGGCGTGTCGCTCCCGGGACCGAGGACGACGACCTGGAAGAAGAAGACCTGCTGGACGATGAAGAAGAAGAAGCCGTGGCCCCGGGAGCCGCTGGTAAGAAGACGTGCGTGTACACGGGCCCGCGACACACGCCGACGCTTGTGTGCTTGCGGTTGCTCATCTTCATCGAGTAAAAATCGTTGTGTTCGGGACAAATGGGGAAGCATTGCAAGTTTTTGCGACCATTTTTCCAGTAACACGAGTTGAGTTTCGTGAGCAGCTGGATATCTGCTGGTGGCACCGCCAATGCTGTTGCTGCTGCTGCTTCGGCTAGGGCTGCTTGGAATTTGGTTGCTTCTGGTGACTTGTTGGCCGTGAGAGGCGGATAGAAACCCACTGGTTGCTGGAACTGTTGCTGGTGTTGGTGAAGCTGCTGGCTGTGGCTGTGGCTGCTGGGCTGTGGTGGCTGAAAGAGACGGTGTGGTAGAGCGTCGTGGTCGTTTGACGCGTCAAGACCCGTCGACGAGCCCGCGCCGTGGTGGACCACGTGGCTGCTGCTACCTCCTCCTCCACCTTCTCCATGCAGTGAAGACCCACCCACAAGAAACCGCGGACTGGTGGTGGTGGTGGCTGCCATCGGAGACATCCACTGAGCAGGCGCCGTAGGACCAGCAGCGGGCGGCAGTGGATGGTGGTCGACAAAAGACGTCAAGATTTGCCCCTGGTGGTGGTGGTGATGGTGGGGAGAAGCAACACCAAGAGCCACGTGCCGATGCTGATGGTGTTGGTGATCCACAGAGGCAAAGTGGTGTTGCTGCTGGTGCTGTTGCGGTTGTGGGTGGCTGTGGCTGTGGTGGTCCGTGTCCATCGGGAACAAGAACGGCATGAAGCTGTCCATGATCGGCACGGGCGATGCAAAGTCTGTGGACAGAGACCGAGTCTTGATCAAGTCCCAGTCATCCAGCGTCAACGAGGACAACACGGACACGGTGGACGCGGTGGACGAAGAGAACGACGAGCATGAGGCCATGGGCGAGCCGGCTCCTCCTCCTCCTGCTCCTTCTCCTCCCACGCGTGGTGACTTGGTGTCTCCTTCCGACATGACACTGGAGCTGGACGACGGCGTCGTGGCTTGGCTGCTGTGGTCGTGGTCGTGGTCCTGGGAGCTGGACGACGGCGTGGTGGCTTGGCTGCTGTGGTCGTGGTCGTGGTCCTGGGACCAGCACGGCAGCGAGCAGCTCCCTTCGTGTTCGTAGCGGCTTTTGAAGTTTTGGCTGCTGATAAGTGCTGCGTCGTCCAGCAGCGTGACACTGCTCAGTGCACAGTGGAAGCTGGCAAAGCTATCAAGCAACGGCGAGTTGATCCAGTCGCCGGAAAAGCTTCGGTGGTCGCGACGCTCGTACAAAGTACTGGTATTAATACTGCTACTTGAACTGGTGCTTGGCGTGGCCACTGCTGTGCTGGCGTCGCGACTGGGCAGCAGCACGCCGCTTGGTACAAACACGGTCGATCGAAGCGCCACCGACGACAACGACAAAGACGATGAAGACAGAGACGACGATGATGACGATGATGGCGGTGGTGGTGGAGGACGCGCTGTGCGGATCGCGACCGCAACCGAGCGTTTCCTTTGGCTTTCTGTTGGTGGTGGAGGAGGAGGAGCAGGAAGGCGTCGCGTGTACGAAAGACTATTCGCCGCGGCCGTGGAGTGGAAACTCGAGTCAATCGCCGAGGACATGAGAGAGAGACAATGTAGATTAGAGAGTGTGGCTGGCCTTGGGTCGTGCGAAGAAACTTCATCAATGTCCGGCATCCACACCGTCCACTGCTGGCCACCACAACAACACACCACCAACGCAACGCAACCACTGTGAGACCGCCTGATTGTACTGTAGTGGGCGTGCGACTCGCGTTTTTTTCCTCCCCAGGTTTTCCTGAGTACTGTGCGGCGATACCAAGGCGAGGCGACGTGGAAGCTGCGAAAGGTATCCGTGACGGTGCTCTGGGGGCCATTCTGTGTCCAAATCCCAGACAAAAAAAGAAGAAAACTGAGCAAAGTCATCTCTCCCCCCAAAGGTGGCTGCTTCCCAGATCTTTCTTCCCTGTCCCAGACACAACAAAAAAGTCAACAACAAAAAACTGTATGGCGTGTCTCTCTCAGCTTTGTCCGTGTGCAAAATGGAAGAATTTGAACACTTGAACACGAAACAACATTTTAGTTTCTGAAGCAAAGGAAACATCGAATTGCTCAATTCGCTTTTTTATTTGTTGAAATATTCATTTCGCTCCCAGTCGCCATTTCATTTATTTCTTTCTCTCGGTTTTTCCCACGGAAGACACTCTAGAGAAATGCAGCAATACAATATTTTCAGAATTGAAAATTCCCATTCGTTTTTTTTTTTTGGTAAACGCGTGGGACAAAAACAAAAAAGCTGTCAATCTGACTCAGTATTAATTGAACAAACTCAGCTGGCGACACGCAAGAGACAGTCAAACATATTCCTGTGGGAAGGCAAGTCGCGGCGCCCCGATCCCGTATGCGAAAGGAAGACGGCTATCACCGAACGTCGGCGGCAGGGCCTTGGCTATTTTATGCACCACGTGGCCACCATCTTTGCCGGCATTTCTCTGCTGCCGGTTCTCTTCCTCGTATGATGATCGCTGTGTCTCTGTGCGTGGGTGATCCCGCGACGTCCAGACTCGTCGTCTCCCACTGTGGGTTGTTGGCCAAGAATCCGCTGTTTGATTCATTTTGTTTTGATGGCAGGCTGGGCCGGGTCAAGTCGCGTCGCGTTGGCTGGGTGGTGGTGGTAATGAGCGGTTCAATAATATAATAATGGACTCCTTGGATGTGCAGCTTGCGACACGGGGGCAAACGAATCTGATTCAACGTCGGACCAAAAAAACTAATAATCAAAAATCACATTCGCGCCGTCTAGTGAGGACATGTGAGCCACCAGAAGTGCATCCTCAAACTTGAATCTGCCCGATTCACGCACGGCCACTTGGGACCAGGTGCTGGCGCAGAACATGATCGAACTGGACAGACACAGGCACGTGACAGATTTCTCACTCTCGCAGGGTCCCAGGGTCGCTGGAATTCAACTTGCCTTTTGGGCTGACGAGCCAAGAAAAAACAAAATACCGTACAAAAAAAAAAGTTGAAAATGGAAAATGGTGTATACACAATTTTGGAAAAATGCTCTGAAGTTCCCTACCACCTAGAGCATCTTCCACCATGGTCAGTAGTAGTATCACTACTGGGCCTGGTATTCCAAAGATTTACTCAAACGCTTGGGCCTCCATTTGGCCCACCAGTTGGATCGATTCCACTTCCACCGCGTCCAGCAACAGCATGTCCGAGTTGGGCGACAAGTAGTCGTTGACCGCGGACTCGTACGCACAAGTTCTTGTCTCCACGACCGCTGGACACACCGAGATGCCAATGTACGGATCACTCATGATCTGGCGTGTGCGCGTCTGGAGCCCATAGTCATCACAGCCCGTGGGCCACGGCGTCCAGTCGGTCATGGTGCACGTCAAGCCAACACAGGAGCCTGTTTCCTTCAACGCCGTCGGACACGCCGTGCCGCCGTTCGCTGCCTTTGTGAGGATCGTCCGTGTGCGCGTGCGGGTGCCGGTCTTGTTGCTAGGACACTTGGACCAGCTGGACCACGCGCTCACGACACAGTTGACAGGCGTGAACGAACAGGCCACTTCATCGATGAGCAATGGGCACGGCGCGCCACTGTACTTTGGCTGTGTGGTGATGGTCCGCGTGCGGGTCTTGGTGAGTTTGGTCGGGTTGCAGTCGCAGTACGCCGTCCAGGCCGACACCACACAGTCGATTGGGTCACATGGAGCGTCTTCAGTCAATGGAGGGCACACCGCGCCGTTGAACAATGGTGCGACCAGCACTGTCTTGGTTCGGGTCTTCTTGCCCGTCGCGGCGTTACACGTTCCGTACGCACTCCAGTCACTTGTCTGGCACGGCACCGGCTCACAGGTGGCGTCTTCACTTGTAGGCAGGCACTCGTTGCCACCGTACGCAGCTGGCACCAACACTGGCCGCTTGCGGGTCTTGGTGCCGCCACAGGTCGACGTACACTCGGTGTACTGGCCCCACTCGCCAACCACACAGTGGACGGCATCACAGTCGTCCTCTTCTGTCAATGGGCCACACGCCGCGCCGTTGTACTTGGCCTCTTGCAGCACTGTGCGTGTGTGGCTCTTCTTGCCCGTGGTCGTATTACACGAAGCCCACTCGCTCCACTTGCTGAGCACGCAGTCGATCGGATCACAAGTCGCCTCTTGCGTGAGCTCTTCACATGGCAGCCCACTGTACCGAGGAGAAGTCGTGATGGTTCGCGTGCGAGTCTTCTTTCCCTTGCTGTGGTCACAGGCACCATACCCAGTCCAGTCCGAGAGCTGGCAGTTCACAGGCGGCGTGCGCTCGGTTTGCTCCAGCTCGTCGCAGCCTTTGCCGCCACGCACTGCAGGCTGCAGCACGCGCCGCGTGCGCTTGCGGATGCCCGTGACATCGTCGTACTCGCTCCAGGCGGCCCAGTCGCTCACGACACAGTCCACCGCGGGACACGCGCGGATATCGTCCAGAGGCGGACACAACGCGCCGTCGTACAGTGGCGGCTGCGTGACTTGGCAACGCCGCGTCTGTGTGGGCGTCGTGTCGGTACACGTGGTCCACTCGCCAAATGCACTCACTGCACAAGGCACCGGGTCACATTTTTCATTTTCCGTCAGCGAGAGACACGCTGCACCACCGTACTTGTCCTTCCTTGTGATCGGCCGAGCGCGCGTTTTCTTGCCGCACGAGTGGTCACAAGGCGACCACTCGCCGTACTCTCCGACGACACAGTCCACAGGGTCACAGTCTTTGTATGCGCTGGTCTCTGGGCATGGCTGCGCGCCGTACAAGGCCGGCTGGATGACCGTTCTCGTCTTGGACCGCTTGCCAGTTGTCTCGTCACACGTTGACCACTCGGGCGTCCAGTCACTCATCACACACGCCACCGGTTCACAGTCCGTAAGCTCTTCCAGTGCCCCGCACGGCGTACCGCCACGCAATGGCCGCTGTGTGATCTCACGGGTCTTCTTGCGCTTACCACACGCATGGTCACAGGTGGAGTACTCGGACCATGGCGTCAGCACACAGTTGACCGCTTCACACGGCACTTCCTCTTTCGTTGGCCCACACTCTTTACCACCGTACAACGCTGGCTGAGCCACCGACCGCGAGCGGGTCTTGTTGACATCCGAGTCGGAACACACGGGCCATGGAGGAAACTCGGTCATCGCACAGTCCACAGGGTCACAAGTCACACTTTCTTCCAAGTCGCCACAGGCGTTACCGCCGTATTTTGGCGAGATGACGACGCCACGCGTGCGTTTCGTTTTGCCCTTGCCGTGGTCACATGCGCTCCAGTCACCGTACGCGCTCAGCTCGCAGTGGATCGGCTGGCAGACCAAGTCGTTCACGAGCTCAGGACATGGCGCGCCATTGTATTTCGGGTGGGTCGTGATGGCACGGGTCTTGGTCTTCTTCCACGTGACGCTGTCACACGAGCCGTACTCGGTCCAGTCGCCAACCTCACAGGCGATCGGATCACACGGGATTTCTTCTTCCAGATGCTGGCACGACGTGCCTCCGTGGCGTGGCGTGGTCTTGATCGTGCGCGTTCGCTTGCGCTTGCCCGTGGCTTCGTCACAGACGCCATACTCGGACCAGTCGTCCAGCTCACAACAGATCGGCTCGCACTTGACATGCTGCTCGGTCTCGCCACACTGAGTGCCATTGTACAGTGGCGCTTCCAGGATCGGGCGAGACCGGTGCTTTTGAGGATCTTGGTCTTGGTCGCAACTTGTCCAGCTTGTCCAGTTGCCAACGCTGCAGTGGACAGGATCACATGGTTTTTTCTGGATGAGCTCGCCACAAGGGAGCCCATTGTATAATGGTTCCTGTGTAACCTCGCGTGTACTCGTGCGTACCCCTGTCGCAGCGTTACACACCGACCAGTCGGTCCACTCGCACGTCGCGCAGTTCACTGGATCACATGGCTTGTCCAGCACGGTCGCCTCACACGACTTGCCTCCGTACTTGGCGGCTTCCACGATGCCCCTGGTCTTGTACCGCTTTCCAGTGGTCGCATCACAAGTGGACCAGTCGCTCCACGTGGTCTCCACGATACAGTCCACTGGATCACACGGCGCCGATTCAACCAGCGATTCACAGGCGTCGCCGCCTCGAAGCGCCTCTTGCACGACCGTGCGAGTGCGGTTCTTCATCTTGGTGGAGTCGTCACAGACGTTCCACTCGCCAAACACACTCAGCACACAGTCCACTTCGGGACAGTCGCGGGACTCCACCATATTGGTACATGGCGCTCCACCACGCACTGCGTCTTGCAAGATGGACTGCGTGCGCGTCTGGCTCGCGGTCGCCGGTGCGGCACACTCGGTCCAATTGGTCCACCCTGAAGGGATGCAGTCAATCGCCGGACAATCCTCTTCGTCTTCCGTGAACGCACACTGCTGGCCGCCGTATTTTGGCTCTTGGAGAGTGGGTCGAGACCGTGTACGCGTGGCGGACGCCAGTGTACACTCGGTCCACTCGGTCCAGTTGCCCAGCACACAGGGCACTTCCTCACAGCGCTCTTCGTCGGTGAGATCCACGGGACAGGCCTCACCGCCACGCAGTGCAGGTTGTACAATCGTGCGATTGCGGGTACGCAAGTACGTTTCATCCGAGCATGGCGACCAGCTTCCGTAGTCGCTGGTCACACAGTTCACAGGCTCACAAGTGCCCGTTTCGGTCAAGATCGGACAGGTATCTTCGAGCCCATAGGTCGGAATTTGGGTGATGAGCCGAGTGTGGACCCGTGAGTTGGCCGTCTCGTTACACTCGGACCACGCGCCCCAGTCGCCGACCTCACACTTCTTCTCGTCGGCACACGACCGCGTCTCGACCAGTGACGGACACGCCGTGCCGTTGTACGCTGGTGCGACGCGGATCGACCGCGTTCGTGTACGCAGCAAAGTCGCGGCGTCACAATCCGACCAGTTTGTCCATGGCGTGAGCCCACAGTTGATCGCTTCACAGGGCTTGGTATCCGTGAGCGACGGACAGGACTTGCCACCGTACGAAGGCGCCTTGGTGACACTGCGAGTGCGCTTGCGCGTGTGGGTGACAGGATCACAGGCAGAGTACGGGGTCCAGCCACTGACTTGGCAGTCTTGCGCGTCACATGGGGAGGACTCGGTGAGAGGCAAGCACGGCGCGCCATTGCCACTTGCCTTGACAAGCACCGACCGCTTCCGTGTGCGTTTGTTGCTGTAGACGTCACAGGTACTGTACGCGCTCCACCCACTCAGCACACAATCCACGCTTGGCACACAAGGCGCTTCTTGTTCCAGCTCTGGGCAGTACGCGCCGCCATCGCGAGGCACCGTCACCTCACGAGTGCGCTTCTTGGTGGTGGCGCCGTACGCACACGATGAGTACGGACCCCACGGCCCGACTTGGCAGTCCATGGGCGTACACGGCACACACTCTCTCAAGCGCGGACACGCGGCGCCATTGCCACTGCGTGGCGTGACCACTGTACGCCTGTGAGTCTTGCGGTACGTTCTCTTGTTACAGGCCGTGAACTCGCCCCAGTCACTAACCACACAGTCGATATCCGACTCACAGGGCTCGGTCTGCTTCAAATTACTTGGGCATTTGCGGCCGCCTCCTTGTGGCTGGACGATGACGTCACGCGAACGGGTCTTGGTCTTCGTGGCCGCGTCACAGGCAGAGTACGGCGTCCACGCACTGACCTTGCAGTGCTTCTTGGGGACCTTACACGCTCTGGTATTCTCCAATGGTGGACATTCTTGGCCGCCATTCTCAGCAGCTCGTGTGACCACACGTGTGCGGGTCTTGGTCAACGTCTCCTGGGAACACTCGCCGAATGGCGTCCACGATCCGACCTTACAGTCCACACGACGACAAGTCTGTTGCTCCACGAGAGCAGGACACTTGAGCCCGCCATCGGCTTTCTTGAGGATCTCACGGGACCGTTGGCGCTTGCCGGTACTTTCTCCGTAGCCGTAGTCGCCGTAGCCACCGTAGGCGTCCACCGCGATCTCACACACCGACCACTCGGTCCAGTCGCTGACGATACAATCCGTCGGGGTACAGGCCACCGACTCGGTCAATGGCGGACATGCCGTGCCACCGTACATCGCCGTGGTGATGACCGTGCGCGAGCGGCTCTTCTTCTTGGTTCTACCATTACACGACGAGAAGGGGGTCCAGTCGGTCACAGTACAGTGGATCTTCTCACAAGCCACTGATTCTTTCAACGAAGGACACGCGGCGCCACCGTACTGGGCGAGCTGGGTCACGGCCCGCGAGCGGGTCTTCATGCCCGTGCGAGAATCACACGCGCCAAAGTCACACCAGTCGCTGACCTTGCAGTCCACTGCAGGACATGGCGAGGACTCGGTCAAAGCGCCACACTCTTTGCCACCATCCTGTGGAGAAGTCACGACCGTACGAGTGCGGGTACGCAAGCGAGTGTACGTGCTGCAAGTGCCGTACGCGCTCCAGTCGCTTGTCACACAGTCCACTTTCTTCAACGGCACTTCTTCCACAAGGGGCGGACACGGGTCGCCTCCATCACAGGGCTGGATCACGGTCCGTGTGCGGCGCTTGGTGGCGCCAAGGATCTGGTACTCGCTCCACCCACTGACCGTGCAGTCGGTCGGGTTACAGTTCTGCTGGTCGGTCAATGGCGGGCAGCACTTGCCGCCGTACAGTGCGTTGGTCTTGACCGTGCGCGTGCGGCGACGCAGCTTATCGTATCGGTCACAGCTTCCGTACGGCGTCCAGTCACTGACGATACAGTCGATAGGGTCACACGCTGAGGAATCGGTCAACGCTGGACAGGCCGCGCCTCCATTCTGCGGTTGCTGCATGACCGTTCGCGTTCGGGTCTTGGTCTCGGTCGCGGTGTTGCAGGCGCCGTAGTCGGACCACGCACTCACTTGGCAATCCTGACACGTGACACTTTCGGCTAGCGTTGGACAGCTCGCACCGCCGTACTTGGAAGGCGTCACGACCGTACGGGTACGCTTGCGTTCGCCGTACGTGCACGCGCCAGACCAGGTCCAGTCGCTCACGACACAGTCCACTTTCTCCACGGGCACTTCTTCCACCAGTGGCGGACAAGGTAGCCCACCATCGGGCTCTTGTGTGCAGCTGCGCGTGCGCTTTTGCTTGGTGTAATCGGTGGACACGACCCAGCCACCCCATTGGCTCACTGTACAGTCCTTGGGCACACACGCGATGGTCTCTTTCAACGCTGGGCAAGCTGCACCGCCGTACTCGACGCCCACGACCACGGGGCGAGTTCGTTCCTTCACATTGGTCTTGCAGACGCTCCATTCGGACCAGCTGCCGACCACACAGTCCACTTTATCACACGCGACCGCCTCGGTGAGACATGGGCAGGCATTTCCGTAATACGCTGGCACGGTGACCGTGCGCGTGTGGGTCTTCTTGCCCGAGTACGCGTCACAGGGCTCCCAGTCGCCCCACCCACTCACTTGGCAGTTGGTGCACGCCGCGGTGCTCGTGAGAGCCGGGCAGGCAAGCCCACCGTCCTGAGGCTGCGTGGTGATCGTGCGCGCGCGTGGCCGCACACCCGTGGCGGAATCGCACGGACCCGTCCAGCTCCACGCGCTCACAACACAGTCCACTTTGACACAAGTCGATTCTTCCACGAGCGCGGGACACGCAGCGCCACCATCCGGTGGCAAGTTCACGATGCGTGTGCGGCGCTTGATGCCATTGGTGATGACCCAGTCCGTCCACGCGCTCACCACGCAGTCCATCGGTGTACACGGCCACGTTTCCACGAGCGCAGGGCACACAGTACCGCCGTACTTGGCGGGCGTCGTCACAGTCTTGGTGCGCTTGCGAAGATTGACATTGCAGACCGACCAGTTCGACCAGTCCGTGGCCACACACGGGATGGGGTCACATGGCGCCGTCTCGGTCAACGCGGGGCACACGCAGCCCCCACCTTCGGCTTGCTGCGTGACCGAGCGCGAGCGGGTCTTGAGTCCCGTGGCTTCATTGCACACGCTCCAGCTTGCCCACTCCGAGACCAGGCAGTCTTTCTTTGGGCACACCGTGTACTCGGTCAACGATGGGCATTGCACGCCGTAGAAAGACGGCTGCGTGACCACCGACCGCGTACGGGTACGCAAGTTGGTCCACGGGTTACACACCGAGTACCCCGACCATGCGCTGGTGACACAGTCTTGTGCCGGACACGTCGAGTATTCGATCAGCGTCGGGCACCACAGGCCACCATTGGCAGCGGGCGTGACCACGGTACGCGTGCGGGTTCGTAAGTTGGTGAAGATGTTACAAGCCGTGTACCCGGACCACGCACTCACGACACAGTCTTGCTTGGTGTAACTTGGCGTCGAGTACGAATCGTACCCCCCATAGTAGTAGTACTGGTCTTTATCGGCTTGAACATGGCCAGGCAAGCACGCTGCTGCGACCACAAATCCAACCATTGTCAGCGACTGCAGCCAGCCCACAGCGCCGCTGCCACGACTTCCATGGCGCGTCAGCTTCATCGTGATGCAGTCCAACGCAAGATCCGCTGTTGCCACTTTTTGCTTGAACGAGGGCCTTCTTGTTTTCTCGCTCGCTCTCTCTCGCGATCCGCAAATCGGAGAATGATCTCCTCCACGGTGGGCTAGGAATCGTTAGTGCCAACGCGGGCACAAAGGGAAAAAAAGATCCGCCCCTCCAGGCGTGGAGGAGGAGGGGTTTTTCCTTCGATAAACGCAAATCTTTTCCTCATGGTTTGACATATTCGGCACCATCGCATGCAAATCAATAGATATTTATAGCAAAAAAAAGATTTTCGTGTCCCGGTATCATGGTGATCACAACAAATCAAAAAACGAGCGGCTGTGGATAATTCTGGTCTCGTCATCGGGTCATTTGTGTAAGAAAACGACCGCCAAGCGTCGCGACCTTTCACGACCAGTCTTTTGCGGAAAGATCGCGTGTTTTAAACACAATAGTACCAAAACGTGTATAAAACCCACAGGTTACACTGGGAGGGGTACGTAGGTTACGGTACATCCCACATGTCGCATAAATCCTGAAGAGACACACAGAAAACACCACGACAACAAGGAGCTGCAAGCAACTGAGTGAACGCCACCAAACCATGGGACCTCCAGACGCAAGCAAAGCGGCAGGAGCAGCAGTAGGAGGCGATGACAGTGGTGCGATCCCACAGCCAGGGGTCGTTGGAGACGGCAAGATCCCCAAGATCACGATCATGCGGTTGGAGCTCTCCACTGCCATGAAAGACGAAGCTGTTGCCCACCTGATTGAGTTCATGCAAGCGACGCCGAATGCCATTGAAAAAGATATCGCGACCGATTTGAAAAAGTATTTTGACCAGAAATTTTCACCCACGTGGCACTGTATCGTGGGCAAAGGCTTTGGCTGTTCGGTCGCGTACGATACCCAGTTTTTACTGTTTTTCCGCGCCGATCAGCATTATATTCTTCTGTTCAAGTCCACCGAGTAGCGGCCCAGCACGAGGAGCAGCCACTAGCCAACAGGACCAATATATACACAGACATTTGAACAACTGCCAGGTGTATTTTGATATCCATGAGGTGTATTTTTGCTAGACGCGTGTGGAGATTTGGAGAAGGAGTTTGGTCGCATTTTTGGCAAACTTGCGCACGGCATCGTCATCTTCTTTCGCGGGATCCAGTGCGTCGGGGGTATGTGCATCCACAAACGTGAGTTCGTCGTCCCGTGCGCGTTTGAACAACTGAGTGGTGGAGCAGAAGCAAAAAGCAAAAGCAAAAACAAGTGAGCCATCCGTATCAATTTTGCCCTGGTACTATTTATTGGGCGCCAACTGCTTCACGCACCTCTTTGAGCTCGTCTTGGTCCGGTTTACTGGCGTAAATTTCTCGGATTTGGTCGTTGTAGTAGTCGGCGATGGCAGTCTTGACACCAGCCAAGTACGATGTACTCACGGCTTCACTAAACAGACTCAGCGCCGTTCCTGCAAGCATTCAAACTGAGCTGTTGATACCACCTAAATACTAGTACGTTACAAAGTCAAGCGGGGTTCATGTGTACCTAGCGCCTGGCTGCTGCATTCCACGATTGGGATCGTAGCACTTGGGCGGAAACGGAACCCATTTTGTTCGACGGCCTGCACGACGCGCTCAATGGCTCGCTCTTCCACTTCCTTTAGTTCCTGTTATAGAGGTCAGTAACAGCAGGGGGACATACCATCGAAGAGCGCAAAGGAAACACACAGCACCTGCAATGTCTGGATATGTTGTTCTGAGAATGAAGTCGCTGGCCCACGCGCAGCCGATGCAAGCTATAGTATCGCATGCATCCATCATTCCAGAGTAAGCACGCCAACTGATCAAAGACATGCATGGATACGTATGTCCGCACCTCTGCTTCTAGAAGCTTCATGCTCGCGATTTGAAGCGCGTGGCCGCCGCGCAACATTTCGCTGAGCTCCAAATCTTGTGCGCGTGGATAACTTGGCACATCGCCACAGTTTTCCTCCAACCACGTTTTGTGCACTGGAGGTGAGGTGGACGACTGTCGCGTGGAGATGCCCCGTAGACAGTTCATGCGCGCATGAGCACAGTGGCGCACGCACAGCGCAACCGACGGCATCATCTTGTTTCTGATGACCAGCATCACAATTGATTTGTCTTTCTTTCCTTGCTGTTCGACGGTTGATACATTCGGCTAAGTACGATTGATTGTGTCGTTAAGTACGATTGATAGATCGCGTTTATGCGATCGGAACTTGAGAGAATGATATGACATGCCAGTCGCAGTTGCTGGATTGATGTGCAAAGGGGGAGCTACGTGCCTACGTATAAGCACTTGGTTGTAGACGACTCCGCCAAAAACTCGAAGTAGTTTTGTCTTCGTTATTTTTTATTAAATTAATGGACCACAGGCTTCAGTGGCGCCGCTCTGGTTTGATCGTCCAGCACTTGTTCTCGTACGTCCTCGTCAACTTCACCGACAACCGCACTGCATACACAGAAATGATACACACCACGCATAGCGTTGCTTATCAGCAAAGAGTATTCGATCTTGGCTGGAAGAAGTAGTAATACCACCACATCTCCGTCATACAGAACACTCACATGTTGTCTCCTCGAACGATATACAGTCCGAGTTCCACCGCTTCGACCGGTTCTTTCAATGAGTAGACGCGCTCAAAGCTGTCGTCGAGAACGACGTTAATCGCTTGGTCATAGCCTTTCAAGACGCCCTGGAAAAACAAGCACACACACGAGTTTGGAGTGGTGACCGCGTTAATAATCGCTCTTCAATCGCGCTGTAAAGGATGAGTTGGTGTACAGCCCAAGCGCTGACACGCAATGCAGCACCAATATCAAGAGATGGACCAACACGTACAATGATATTGCGTCCGTCATTGGTGATGATGGAGATAGTGTCTGGTCATCAGCAGGCACAGGGACGAGGAAACAAACAACACACGGACAGCACGCAAAGTCAGCACGTCATGTATATACAGCAAACGCCAATGTCATTTGCTGCTGTATCCTTACGGTTCATGAGCTCCTGCAGATACGACGCCATTGTTGCCGCTTGTTGTTCTGGTCCTTTGTGCAAGAATTGGTGAAAATGAAAAATGAATTGACCTTGCAATTCAAATTCTCAGGATTTCTCAGATTCAAATCTGAGAATTCTCAGCATTGGTTTTTTATTGATTGGCGTGACATTTTGGAACAGCACGCAAAAAAAACACCAAAATGGGCGGCCAGACGTCGCGCATGCTCCGTGAAGCCGCGGAGGACTCCATGTTCATCCTACGACAGACAAACCGCGACACGTACCAGCAAAGCGTCCACGCGCGCCGAGAAGTGGAAGGCAAACTGCAGGATCTACGAGCAGTGCGCAAGCAAATGTTTGAATCCACTGAACAAGACCAGACGAGAGCGGAAGTCTTCCAGCACTTGGAAAGCGTTGCCACCCAGAAAAAGACACTGGACAAACAGGTACCGGTAGTACTAGCATCCACTGCCCTGCAGTATTACTTGAAGCGTGCCTGCTGACTCATTTCGGTTTTCTCTTCTGGATGTATTCATATTAGGCGGACGGCTTTGCTCAGCAATTTGAGCTGCCCAAACAGTTCCAGACCATCGCCGACAAACACGCAGACGAAATGAAGCAAGCGGCACAAGAGGCAGAGACAAAATCAACACCAAAGAGCACGTAAGGCTTCGTAACGAGCACCAAAATGTATAAACACAATTCCTATTTGTCATCCTCATACTGTAGTGTTTTCGATGGTCCAAAACAAAAGTATTACTATCCAAGTCGCTCTTTGCAGTGGAGTTGAATCCACGGATGGTCAAGTAGTTTGTCCAGTTTGATGCGGTCGCTGGACTCTTTCTTCAAGATCTTGGTGACCAAATCGCGTGCGAGCGCTGAGACATGGGTCGGGAACTTGAGGTCGACGTTGGCGATCCGCTTGTACGTTTCGTTGTTGCTTTCGGCTTCAAACGGCGGCACACCGCAAATGAACTCGTACATCAAGATGCCCAGTGTCCAGATATCCACGCCTTCGTTATGCGGTTGGTTGCCGATCATCTCTGGCGGCAAGTAATCCAATGTGCCACACAGCGTGGTACGTCTTGCTGACGGTGCATGGACCGACCAGCCAAAATCTGCAATCTTGAGCTCTCCCGCATGGCCGATGAGTAAATTCTCTGGCTTGATATCGCGATGGATGACGTGCTTGCTGTGCATGTACTGCAACGCCAGCGCCAACTCTCGGACATACAACGCGCTCTGTTTCTCTGTGAACCGGCCGGCTTTCACCAATTTCTTGTACAATTCGCCTTGTGGCGCGTATTCAATGATCAAGTACACGCGCTTGGAATCGTAAAAGTACCCATACAACCGCAAGATGTTTTTGTGCCGTAAATGGGACTGGATCTCAATTTCTCGCCGCAGCTGGTGCTCGACACTCGACTTGACAAGTTGCGCCTTGTTTAAAACCTTCAGCGCGACAACGTACTTGGATTTCTTTTCCCGCGCAAGGTAGACGTTGCCAAATTTGCCTTTGCCGAGTGGCTTGCCAATGTCAAAATCGCCCAGTTTCCAGTGTTTTTGGCCATTCGAGGAGGGTGTGGAGGACGAAGCAGAGGAGGAGGACTCTACAGAGGAGGAGGACGACTCCCTTGCCTCCATCGTGAGTGTCGAAGCGGATGACCCGTTTGCTGCATTCGCCAGTGTTGCCTGAGGTCGGTGGCCGCTGGTCGTGCTCGCGGCGCCAAATTTCTTGAGTAGTGCGCTTGCTGTGGATGTGTAGCCAGCGCCAGAGGCTGCTCCATTAGTATACGCTGATGCTGCTGCTGCTGCGCCACCTCCGCCACCCCCATACCGGTTCTCCTTGTCGCCTTCTGCACGTCGCATTTCTAAATGCCTTTCCCCACTCTTTTTTCTTGATTTTGAGTAAACTTCTCTGCCCCGCAAAATTCAAATATTTGTTTACAAACCAGTATACACCCATTCCCGGATGATGGTATACTGACTTGCAGACTCCGTGGTACGACTTGATACGATCCGGATAAAAATCTGAGGAAGAATTATCCGGATATACACTTGTCACCAAACTTTCCAATTCTCAATTCAAAAAACAAATGTTGGGGTAAATGGAAATTTGGTGCAACACGACTCACATCAATGAGCAGATCACACGCCGCTGCGGATGCCGCAGCGTCGAATGGCTCATCAGCACCACCGGCATCATCAACGTCTTCTAACACAACCCGCAAGCGCAAGCGTAGCACACAGGTCTGTGCGCATGACGCCAACGATTTGCTGGTCGAAGAACTCAAGAAGATCCGCGGCAAGATCCGCGAGTCGTCGCATCTTGCTGCAAATTACGGACGCGCGATCACGAGCATCCAGAACCATCCAGAGCCCATCACAAACGCGGCAGAGGCCAAGACGTTGCGCAATATTGGCAACTATATCGCCAACCAAATCCACGCCATTCTGCACAAGCATGCGATCATCAATAACAACAACAGCACAGCCGCAGCCACCGTTGCTGCCACACAGAAACGACCACAGCCACCTACAACAGTCGCAGCAGCGAGACGGCAAGCGCGAAAGGCAGGAGAAGCCGCAGCCGCAGTGATAGCTCAGTCAGCGCCCGCACCAGCTTTCCAGAGCGGCCGCGCCGCACCCTCGACCGCAAATGATGCAGCGGCAACACGATCAGACTATATGCCAGCACAGCGCAAACGTAGGTTTCTATCTCGCGGCTATCTACTGTGTGTGTGGCTAGCCTAAAACTAATTCAACCGTGCGTGTGTGTGTGTGCAATACAGAGCCGTGGTATTTGCTGCGAGCACTCGGTGACGTCCAGGCCACGTGCGATACCTCAGCGTTGGCCGTGAATTTGGTGTTGGTCAAGATGCAAATGGCTGGCGTACGTGAAAACACATACAAAACATATAAAAGAATAGGCTGCAACAACTGACATCTGTGATGATATAGTACGACGGCAACCTCACCAAGCTGCGAGCCTGCCTGTCTTCACTCACGACCACGCATCAAGTTATCTGCAGGTCCACGGATGGGAAAATCTTTCTAACCGACCGTGGCGTACGCAGTGCTGCGCTGTGTGCGGAAACCAGCACTGCCGACGCTGCACGCCCCTCCCAACCAGCCGTCGCACGTCCACCAGAGATTCCTCCTCCTCGATCCGGGATATCGAAACCAGTGCCCAACACAGTCTGTATCGAGCTCTCGGACTCGGAAGATGAACCTGATTCAGAGACCGACACGATCCAAGCGCAAGCTGAATCGTCCAGCCAATACAACGCCAACGGCAGTGCTGCACCTGCTGCTGGTGCTGCTGAGCCAGAGATCGAGAGCGAGCCAATTTTTTCTCTCTTACGAACCGCTCCGATGATCAGCCCACTCGCTGATGATCTTGTGCGCGACGGTGATGAATGGGAGATCGTTTTGATCTTGGACCATCGTGAAGTGCTCTCCCGCCGCAATCGAGATATCTTGGAACGCAAGTTACTCGAGTGTAACGTCACTTGTGAAGTGCGCTCACTCCACGTGGGCGATGTCCAGTGGATCGCCAGGCGGTTCCGCAGCGCTGGCGTGTTGGACGAGTTTATGCTCAACGTGATCGTGGAGCGCAAGGCCGTTCACGATCTCTCCGGAAGTATCATTGACCGCCGGTACACGGAACAGAAAACGCGTCTGCGCGACTCGGGCATGTCCCACGTGATCTACCTTGTCGAAGGCTCGCTCACCCAGCAAACGACTGTGCGCACGGGAGGCCTGCAGACGGCGCTTTGCCGTACGCAAGTGCAGAACCAGTTTTTCGTGCAGCACTGCCAAAGCGCCGATGAGTCGGTCGCATTTTTGCAAGGGGTCCATATGAGTCTATTGGACAAACTACCGGCCGCATTGAAATGCCGAAACAGAGAGCGTGTGGCCATCCATGGCTCCCAGCGCCATGGCCTGTTCCATAGCAAGACGCAGCCAAGTGTGCAGACATGGCTCGAGCAATTTTGTCGTCCGATTCGTAATTATACGGATTTTAATGCCCAATTTCGCAAAAAATCGGAGTTTACAGTCGGGGAATTGTACCAAATGATGCTCATGCAAGTCCACGGGCTCAGCTCTTCACGAGTCGTAGCGTTATCGGCAAGATTCCCAACGTTTCAAGCATTGGTGCAGGCTGTAGCGCAAGGAGAACGTATCGATGAGCTGCGGTACGGCGACAGCCAGCGGCGCATCGGAGCCAAGATCCACGAGTTTCTTTCGTTCTTGTTGATGGCCAAAGACTACGAGCAAGACCCACCGGCTACCACAGCGACGACTCGGGGCGGTCACAATCTGGCCGACGACTGAGCTCAGAGTTGTCTCGGTAAATGAATCACGAATATTTTTGTATTATTATGCAGTACTAGTATTAATATTCCTACTTTGACGATACTATTGTCAGAACATTATTTCACCTGCCAATCAAGATTTTATGAAGCGCTGTCCTGCTGAGCATGTTGCGCATGGACCACACAGAGTACGCGCCATTCCAGTCGTCTCCATAGACACGCCAGCTCCAGTACGTCCAGCCAGCCTTGGCTTGGTTCATCACGTTGACCATGGCTTGCGCAAAAGCCCGGTACTCTTGCGAGTCTGGGTTATTAAACTGGCCAGCGTTCGCCAGGCTCCACTCGCCGAAAAACAGTTTGTTGGCATTGGGGCGGTTGTTCCATGTGGTGACTTTGGCTTGGAAATCTTGTGCAATGGATTTTGCGATCAGATCATTTGACGAGACACCTTCATAGCCCCATAGAAAGTACGGATGCCACTCGACCCAGACATTGGTGAACGCTGGCGCCTCCATGAAGCCCACGAGGTGGTCCGGGTTTTGTTGGTTGATCAGTGGCATGATGCTCACCACACAGTCCGAGCCCGTGGTGCGCACGGCCTGGTAGGCGTCTTTGTAGTACTGATACAAGACATTCTGGTCGATCTCGGCCGATGGTTCATTGAGAAGTCCAAGTCCAAGGAACGCGTCGTCATTTTTGTACCGGTTGGCTAGAAATTGGGCCACGTAGATGGAGTTTTGGACGTTGTTTTGGTACTGGCTCCAGAAGGCCTTCCCGTTCACAGCAGGCGCCGAATGGTCCTGGCCGTTTTGGGATCCTTTTGCCGCGTGGATACTGACAAGCACCGCGACTTTGTGGGTCCAGGCCCAGTCTTTGATGAGCATATCCAAGTACTGGAGCGTGTTTTTGGGAAACACGTTCCATTCTTGGAAATTCTCTGGATCGTACGGATCATTTCCAGTGATCCAGAACCCGACGGGCACTCGCACCGTGTTGAGCCCATTGCCAGCGATGTCAGAAATGTCCTTACTGGTCACAAAAGTCTGGTGGAACGAGTCAAAGTCTGCGAGCCGCTGCGCTGCGTTTCCGCCGTTCTTGAGCACGTTAAACTCGCCCGTGTGGGTGACGCCAGGTGGCAAGTTGGCCCACATCGGCGCGCCGTCGCTCATCCACTGCTCCGAGACCAGCCAGCCGCCGAGGTTTGCGCCACGCGCAGCGACTTGTCCGTACCGGATCTTCCACTGGACATGGCCCGAGCCAGGGTCAAGCAGGCGTGTTCCGTTGAGCGGCGGTGGCTCCAAGCCCTGCGTCAAGCAGATCGAAATGGCAAACACGGCGAACGCTGTCAGCCACCATGAGAATGGAGGCGGCATCGGTGGTGGTTGTCACTGGTAGAAATCTTGGGGCTTGTTGGTGTTGATGCGAATTGGGAAATGAGAGCGAAGGAGAGAGAGAAAGAGAGAGAGAGAACGAGAGAGAGAGAGAAAGAACGAGAGAGAGCGAACGGAGGTTCGTTGTGTGGTCAATTCCAGGGCTGCAGCAACATCAAACAAGTGGTGCATTGATGTGAACAAAAGTGAAGAGCCACTTTTTTTGGATCTTGCCAACGGTGCAAGGATCGAGGGAGTAAATTACATCGACTGCAAATGAAGTACTTGTTGAAGTCGAAGTCAGCCATGTCAATGAGATCCTGAGAATGCTTTCCCGTTCCGGTGCCCATTTTTGTTGACGAGGAAGACCTTCGTGCGATTGGCATCAGTAAGTCATTGCGAATGTCTGGTCTTCAGGCGACTTCCCGTGCACCAACCTCCACGGTGGCACGCAGATGGGCAATACACCGTACAGCAGTGTCCGCGGACAATCAAGTGACCGCCACGCTGGCTCGCCATCGCCACTGCCAGTCAGCTTGTGCAACAACGAGTTTGGTCCGCCAGACTCGTGGACCAATCCCACGTTGCTTGGCAATCAAGACCACTGTACTTGTTACGATAGCCACGCCCAAGGGAGACGCGTTGCTTTATTCGCGCACGGCGGACGAGACCCATGCTCTCAACATCAATGTCCACACAGAGTAATTCAGTGAACGGATTATCTAAAGATACTATTTTATGTATTGAAGAATATGATTATTTCAATAGTTCTGTGAGTGTGTGTGTTTTTTTCTTCACACTTAACCGATGAGGATCTTCTTGACTACCGGCTTGTTGAACACGCTGCGCATGGACCATGCATTGTAGGCGCCTTGACGGTCGTCTCCATAGACACGCCAGCTCCAGTACGTCCAGCCAGCCTTGGCTTGGTTCATCACCTTGACCATGGCCTGAGCAAACGCTCTGTACTCGGCCGAGTCTGGGTTGCTGTACTGGCCAGCGTTCGCCAGACTCCACTCACCGAAAAACATTTTATTGGCATTTGGCCTGTTGTTCCACGTGGAGATTTTCTGTTGGAAATCGTTTGCGATCGACTGCGTGACCAAATCATTTGCAGATTTGGATTCATAGCCCCATAGAAAGTACGGATGCCATTCGACCCAGACATTGGTGAACGCTGGCGCCTCCATGAAGCCCACGAGGTTGTCGGCGGTTTGCTTGTACAAGAGCGGCATGATGGTGAGGATACAGTCCGTGCCCGTGGCTCGCACGGCCTTGTAGGCGTCCTTGTAGTACTGGTTGAGTACGTTTTCGTCGGTTTGTGCCATGGGCTCGTTCATCAGGCCAAGGCCCAGGAACGCGTCGTCGCTTTTGTACCGATTGGCCAAGAACTCGGCAACGTAGATCGCGTTCTTGACGTTGGACTGGTACTGGCTCCAGTAGGCCGTCTTGCTAACAGAAGGAGCCGAGTGGTCCTGGCCGTTTTGCGATCCCTTGGCCGCGTGGATACTGACCAGCACGGCGACTTGGTGCTTCCAGGCCCAGTCACGGATCAGGGTATCCAGGTACTGGATCGTGTTTTTAGGAAACACGTTCCATTCTTGCAATTGGTCTGGATCGTGAGGGTCGCCTCCAGCGATCCAGTACCCGACAGGCACACGGACCGTGTTGAGTCCGGCGGCTGCGATGGCTGCAATGTCTTTTTCCATCACGAATGTCTTGTGGAGATCGTCAAAGCCAGCGAGTCGCTGCGCTGTGTTGCCGCCCTTCGTGAGCACTTGGAACTCGCCCGTGTTGGCCAGGTCGGACGGCAGATTGGCCCACATTGGCGCATCTTCGGTCATCCACTGCTCCGAGACCAGCCAGCCGCCAAGGTTTGCACCACGTGCGGCGACTTGTCCGTAGCGGATCTTCCATTGGATGTGGCCCGAGCCAGCGCCCATCAACCGTTGAGGCTCCGAGTCGTCGCTTTGATTTCCAGTGAGGAAATCAAAACCTACGCTTTGGGCAGTGCAGATGGACGTGCCAGCAGCCAACGCAACGAGACACCACGATACTTTGTGTAGCATTTTGGGTGGTCTTGTGAGCGTTTGGGACTTGGGGACTTGGTGTGGCCGAGACTGCGAATTAACCAATGGCCTGTGAGGAAGAGGTCGAGAGAGAGAGAGAGAAAGCGAAAGCGAATCGCCTGGGGACACCACCACGTACAGAGCAACAGTGCGGATCTCCCCATCAGATCGTGATGCCGACGCGCCGAAAAGAATTGTCCATACGACCAGATGGGTCCTTCTTGTAGCTCTTGGGACGCAACCGATATGTTCGTTTTATGCACGACTTGGTGATGTGCAAGTGGAACGGGTTGCCAAAACGAGTTGAAATGGATATTTTTGTGATAAAATCAGGTGATCCCAAGACAATTTGTTGGTCGATTTACAATAGATACTAGCGGCTTTTGGAAATGGCGGTATTTTTCCTGGGAATCACATGGAGTGAGCTCTGCCACGGTGTCAGTTGAAGCAATCAAGGAGCAAGACATTTGGTGCGGCTGCTGAACCACTGAAAGCAAAAGCTCAGAACATACTGTACCAGTTGGGCACCAGTATACCAGTAAAAGACCCTTTTCAAAACGTTAAAACGGTGATGAAAAAACGCTATTTGTTTTTACAGTGCACGAAGTTGCTGCAACACCATTTGGAAAGCTGCCTCACACGGTTGCCGGTCTTCTCGTGAGTAATTTTGTTCCAGCAGCGTCTTCAAATTCTCCACAGCATCCACCAAATTACGCTAAAATACGTTTTAAAACAAATTTAGTTTCCAAAACCTCCAGGAAAAAACAAAATTAAAAAAAAAAAAAATACCTGGATGGGCTTGAACAGAATGGTCTCGGTCGATGCATTGCGCAAATACAAATGGATCGTCGCTTGGATACCAGGCAACGTATCATTCACTTGCTTGGATACAAACGCCAGTACAGTGGCGACATTTTGTGGGCTCATAAATTCATATTTTCTCCATTCCACTGGATTTCCGGAAGTCTTTTTTTGCAATTCCGCGATTTGTTTCATCAACACAAGCAACGGCTTGGCCAGTTGTTCTAAAACGGCATCAATAAAGCCCGTACAACTTTTTTTGAGTTCAATTTCCAGATCCTTTTTCACGTCACTTGTGGTTTCCTGGATTTGTGGGATTCCCTGGGTAAAAAAACCAACAAGTGCATTATTTTCCATGGAAAAACTGAAAACCGCTTTCACATCCGATAATAAATGGTTCATGGCATCGGCACTGCTTGTAAAATCCAGTGCCTTTTCTTTCACCGAAAATTTAATATCAAATGGCGTAATTTGTTCCCGAAGCGTCAATAAATGCTTGACCAAAAATAAAAACCCCTGGATTTTTCCTTGCGAGACCGTGAGATCGGCGCTTGCCATTTTCAACGAAATAGTACAAATTTGGATCGCATCTTGGGCGAGTTCTTCAAAAATCTCCATATCCACGAAATGGTACACTTTGGACAGGCACAGCAACGTGCGCTCGAGCGACGGGTACCACGTCGCATATAAATTGCTGCTGCCTGAGCCATTCTCGGCCTCGATGAGCTTTTGTGGGTACGCTAAATCGCTTGGCGTGGGGGTAAATCCTTCAATTTCGTCACGAATAAATTTTTGGACACATAAAATGAGCCGTTCTTGGGCATCTTGCACCATACGGTGCATCACGGGCTCCACGTAACCAAGCGTTTGGACCCGTGGCGTGATCATGGTTTCAATGATTTCCATTTGTAAAATTTGCACCAATTCACAAAACACTTCCAATTCTTTTTGAAGAATCATTTGTGGACGCATGATATTGTACAATACGCCACTGAGTTGGAAAATCAGTCGTCTAACAATATTTTCAACAACAAAACAAATGTTTAAAAATCAGGAAAATAATAAATAAATCGAGAGAGGTGGCACGTACTCAAAAGCCGTTTGTTCTTGGTCGTGTTCATCTTCGTGGTCGTCGTCCTCGGACGTTTTGAAAATGAACAGTTCATCGCTTGGCAAGCGACCAAAAAGTTTGCAAAAAAGTCGAAATTCTGCGTCACAAACGCGCACCAAATACGCCGCCGCCACGCGAAGCTACAGTAGAATTTCCATACAAAAACAGAGTGTTTAGCAAGGTTTTACACAGTGGGGTATAGATAGAGAGAGAGAGAGCCGGAACACCTACCACACTGACGATGTCGGGGCTTTGGTTCACCAGCGACTCCCAATACGCGGTGAGCACTGGAGTGAGCAGTGCGACCCGCTGCGCTGCGTAGGAATTGCAGACGTCGGCAAGCGCCATGACGTTGGCCATGTATGCGCTCACATTGGCAGCGTCGGCGTGGGACGATGCGAGCCGCTCCAATTGCCGCGCGACTGACGTCAGTGACGGCGCGACCAGCTGGAAATGGACATAGTACGGCGACGTTTCATCGATCTCTTGTGGCGACACTGGTGCTGTGGCTGTATTAGACGAGGCTGTTCTGGCGTGGGCCGACTTGACTGCGACGGCATCCAGCACGGCATCGCGCGCGGCGTCCAGCCCACTGGTGGCGTAGTCTTTCAGACACTGGATCGCGCCTGCCGTGAGTGTACGGTACGCTTCAATATAGCAAACCGCGTCTTTGTACTCTTTCTAGATGGCCCCGCAACAGCAACACAGTCAGTATGGTTCTTCCTGCGAGGGGCCACGCACAAGGTCAATGCATATACCACGTACATGGCTCTCCAAGTACGCGACCGCGACGTCGATCTGTTCCAGTGCGTGCTGGAACGCAATGGTCGTGGGGTCGATGCTGCGCTTATGCTGGAAGACCTGCACGGGCTGCTGGAGACCGCCGCTGTTTGACATAGGATGGCTAGGCTCGGATGACAGCAATGACGCTGTCGCTGCTGGCGCTGCGACCGGTGCTGGTGTGGCAAACTTGACGCCAAAGCCCAGCGTGCGCGCATGGCCGTCGATCGCCAAGAAGTGAGGAAGCGGCGCGGCGATCAGCTCCACGCGCATGGTGAGCGCTTCCACTTGTTGAAGGATATTCTCAAAGGAATCGTACAGCGCTTGGGTCTTGGAGACGACTTGTTCGTGGCTGTTTTCCATTTCTTCTACCAGTGCAAAGGACTTGTGGGCGTGGTCATAGAGCGACTTCCATTTGTTTCCGCAAAGATCCACTTGTGTGGCAAACTGGTGGAAACCCCCACTGATGGATAAAGGACCCTTTTGTGGACTAGTAGGCTGTGCGAGTGGATGCGTATTCTGCTTTAAAAATTCCTTTACAGAGGCCGCATATTGCGCGTTGGATGCTTCCGGGTGTTGTTGCTTGTGCAAGAGCGATGCGTTCCGTTCAGCCTGGAGGTGGAGCTGCACGCGCCGCTCAAGAGACAGAAGAAGCGTATCTTGCTTTTGCGAGAGCTTGACGTCGCGGACGCTTGGTAACGCCAACGTAGGCGCCGTTGTGGTGGTGGATCCACCACTGTTTGCCGTCGCTTTCGCCATTTTTTGTTGTTTTCTTGTTTTCTTGTTTTTCGGGTGTTGGTGGATATTATTTGATGCTAGAGGTAAACCTCTGTTACGTCGATATCGATTATAAGATGTTACTATATCACATAATAGAGGTTGAAGTATTTTGATCTGTCATTTTCGATCAACGTGGGTCCACGCCGTCGTGATAACGCAAGACTTGCCCAGGATTTTCTGAGAACGATGCTTATCCTGCAGTCCAGCGCCGTCGACAATGACATCTTGGTCATGCAGTCTACAGTCCTGTGAGGATATCATACAGTGCACCACAAAGTGCGATGGCGCAAACCCTTTCGGTGGTCACAAAACACACAGAATGTAATGGCACAGACTCCACCGAAGCACCGTACAGTACAGTGTACCGGTTTGCCAGACATTCGGGTGTCCTCGCCTCAACAATCAACGGTCACGTTGCACATCCTGCAGCGTATCCATATCCTGGAAGGTTCCGATGCTGGACCACGCGTTCTCCCATCTTCATTGATGCTGCGGGAGTCAGCGCAGTGCGCAGGAAAAAGTGAATTCTCCAGCTGAGGCGGAGGCGGAGGCGGAGAGCACCCTGCATACCGGTACGGTATTAATACCTGCAATGACTCCAGATCTTTGTGGACCTCCTGATACCAGAGGAGAGAACAAACTTTCTGTGGCATGGGCGCGAAGGATCAATGAAAAACCAGTTTTGGAACGTGTGATCTTGTTCAGTGACCACCACATGGTGGACGACGCCATGGAACCATGGAACATTGTGTTGCCTTGATCCATTACCATATTTTCGGTACAACCCGTATTAAACGATGTCCAAATATGCAATAGAAGAGGGTTTCGAACCGTCTTGCGTCTTTCTGAGCTCAAAACCATAGTACAACTGGACGACAGCCTCCTGATATTGTCGCATTGTGACTTTGGCTGGCTTGTCGCTCCTGTCACCTGCTCACTCTGGACGCGCGAAAGGAACTTTTCAAGATCCAGTGCCAAAACATCCGGTGCCATCTCAGCCGCTCAGTGCGACGATCGCGACCCAACTCAGCCCCACCAGCTGATAATGGGGCACCTCCATCTCTGGCGAGAGGTGGCGTCCGGCGCTCACGCATGGGATGATGCCCTGAGCCCATGAGGACCAGCCCGACGCGCTGGAATGGCGATGGCTCTGATGAGCTGCTCACTCTTGATCTTGCAGCAGCGCACTGAAAACAACCAGTCAACCACAAGCCATGCTGTTCCGACTTGTCGCCGCTGCGTCCATCGCGCTGCTTGGCGCTGTTATCTCTGCCGAGGACTTTAGTGCCGTGGCAAACAACAATGGCGAAAGTACCGTCGGCCAGGTCGTTGCTGCTGGTGGCGATGCACAGGCACAGGCACCCACCAACCATATCCAGCACCAAATCCGCTCAGGCAGTGTCCAAGTGCGTGGTGTGAACTTGGGCAGTTGGCTGGTCGCGGAAAAATGGATGACCGCGCAAGCCGACATGTGGGACAAAGTCGACGACACTGCCTTTGCCGGTGGGGGCGAATTCCAAGTGATGAAGCACGGACAAGACGAATCCACGCGGCGCGCGCGCTTTAGCAACCACCAGAATACTTTTGTCATGGAAAAAGACATTGAAGCGATCGCAGCCGCGGGGCTCAACACTGTACGCGTGCCCATTGGGTACTGGATTGTCGGCGAAGACCTCTTTGACACCGGCAACCTGCAAGAATGGAAAACGTACCCCAACGGCACGGTCAACTACTTGGACCGGCTCATCAAAGACTGGGCCGTGAAGCATAACGTGGCCGTGCTCGTCAGCATCCACGGCGCGAAAGGATCCCAAAACGGCGCCGACCACTCGTCTCCGACGGACACGGGCAAGACGTACTGGAGCAAATTCAAAGAAAACGTGGACAATACCATCAATGTGGCGCAATTCTTAGCCGACCGGTACAAAAACGACGCGGCGTTTCTTGGCATTGGGCTTTTGAATGAACCCAATGGCGATACCGATGAAAACGTGCTGAATCAGTACTACCAGGACGCGTACAAAGCGGTGCGCGCCACGGGCACGGACTGTATCCTCACGGTCATGCCACTATTGTTCAAACAAGACGTCGACAACCTCGTGGGCTTCATGGAGGCGCCCGCGTACACTAATGTCTGGGTCGAGTGGCATCCGTACTTTATCTGGGGCTACGAAACCAAGACAGCAAGTGAGCTGCTCACCACATCCATCGCCCAAGATTTCCAAAACAAAGTCACGACGTGGAACAACCGCCCAAATTCCAACAAACTGTTTTTCGGTGAGTGGAGCCTGGCCAACACGGGCCAATTCCCGGATCCCAATTCGCAAGAATTCCAAAAATGGACCCAAGCGCAAGTTTCCGTCATGGACCAAGCCAAAGGCGGCTGGGCGTACTGGAGCTGGCGCGTGTACGGCGATGACGCCGACGGCGGGTTCAATGCGTGGTCCATGCGCAACGTCATGGCGAAAGACCCGCTGGGCAAAATCGTCGTCAACAACCCGCAGCAGCAACAGAGATAAAAACACAAATATATTAGAATTGTTTTGAATTTCGTATTTAATTTAATGTGTATTATTATATATGGGGGAAAAAATATCCACTGTCGTGTGTACTTTCTCTCAAAAGGAATGATGGTCGTGGGCGTTTCTGCGTTTTCTTATTTGAATTTCATTTCGTTGTCCATGACGTGGCCGCCACTGCCGCGGGCTTTGAGGCGCTTGAGCGCGATGATCAAGCACACGTTGACAGGGAAGAGGAAGACACCGGCGAGGAAGATCATGAGCGAGATCATGGTCAAGGCCGGCATGAGATCGCCACAGAGCACGTCGTAAATCTCGAAAAACCCGTCCGAGATAAACGTGCAATACATGGCATTTTCAAAATCGCCCACATACTTGATCAACGAGCCTTCCAAGTCGGTCTTGATGGTCATGATCTTGCCATCGAGTGTCTTGGTTTTGTCTTTGAAATCGTCCGTGTAATCGGTCACGACCGTGATATTGGTATGCAAATCCGTGATGAATTGGGCCGAGTCGCGGTCCACGAGCGCCAGCATCTTGACGCTGTGGTAGATTTCCAGCACGGCATCGGAAAAATCGCACGGGTTTTGGCCCTTTGAGCACTGATAGTTTGCTGGATTGGTCACCGAGTTGGTTTGGTCACAGTCGCCGTTCATCAGCGCGTACCGAGCCTTGATAAACTCCTCCGGGGTCTGCGTGGGCGTGAGCTTTGGCGACGAGGTCGCAGTCCATGGATCGTACACGTTCGAGAGCGTGTACGCATCGAAGGGTGCGCACGCACCGGCCGTCTGCTTGACCAGCGCGTTCAGCGTCGCCAGCAGACTCGTCATGGTCGCTGCCGGCAGTGCAAACGTCGATGCGTCCGTGGCTTTGATGGCGTTAGCAAACGTATCCAAATCGGAAAAATCCAGCATCTTGGTCATATCCATGCCCTCTGGGAATGCGATGCCACCGCGCGCAAACTCGAGCGACGACGACATGTTGAAGGTGTCGATGAGCGAGGCATTCTGGAAACACGCGTTGATTCCCTTAGCAGCCTCGCCAAGTGGCACGGTCCAGTCTTGCGTGAAAATGGCCGTGATCTCACACACATCGCCCAGCACGACACTGATCGCCAAGAAAAGCGACGCGAGGATAAACGTCAAGAAAAGCGCAATGAAGCCGAAAATGTAGGCGATATGGATGATATTCGCCAAGAATTTCAACGGCGTGAGCCCAAAGAGCACGCCGACAAAGCCCAGCACGACCACGATGATCGCCAATACAAACGGTGCCAACACACCAAATTTTTGGGCTTGTTTTTGGCCTTCGTACTGGTCCTGGATATCGGTCACTTGCGATTTCGCGTCCACGATGGTCGTGACCAAGATGTCTAGCGTATCCACGACTTGGTTGACCGTATCTTTGACCGTGTCGGCCGCACTGACCAGCAAGGTGTTGAGACTCTCGCGGACCGACTTGAGCAAAGCGATGCCGTCGCCAGCATTTGCACTGATCTGCGTGGCGGCATTGTCGACTTCGGTGTGGATCGTCGTGCACACGACGCAGGGCAAGCAGTACGGCTCGTTGGCATCCAACGTGCATCCTTCCGGCAGCGTGCGGTCGGCCGAGTAATCGCCAAATGTCGTCAACTTGCCCGTGAGCCCGTCCAGTCCGACTTCAATAAAGTCGGTGCCATCCAGTTGCACTTTGATATCCGCGGCCGAGTCGATGACTTTGTCCCGGATATTGGTCAGTGGCGCTTCAATATTGTGGACCCACACGACCGCATCGTCCAGCGTATCGGATCCGGACTGGAACACATCCGAGACCGCGGTCGTGAGCGTCTTTTGGTACAGCATCGACACACCGGCGACCACGATGATGCCGACTGAAAACAGCACAAAAAACAGCACTGGGTAGAATTTCTGCAAGCATGTGTAGCCACCTTCGCGAGGCGACCGCCCGCCACAGCGATTGCAGCAGCAACGGCACAGCAAAAAGAAAACCATCGTGAGTAAGCTGAGCACACTGAGGATGATGCCCGGCACGACAAAGATCATGAGCCCTTGGGCCCACTTGATCACGACGTCTTTGGATTCCTCCAGCGTCATCGCGCCGTCCACCGGTTGCGCGGCTTCGGTGACCGAGTACACAGGGCGGCGCTCCGTGTCCTCGGCTTCAATCGTGGACCAGTAACAGTTGGGCTTGACCTCACAGTGGCCCTGCGTGTACTCGTCTTTGATCGATTGGTCGGTCATCGCAGTGAGTTGCACTTTGACACAGTCATTGTTGCTGTCCACGTACGCGAGCGTGTCCGACTTGTCGACAAACCGATTCTTTGGGTTGTTGGGCTCGGTGCCCTTGACGAGCTGGTCACACAACTGGATCTTGACCGCCGTGATCAAGTCGTGGTAAAACTTGTCCGTGCCGCCGCGCAATTGCTTGATCGCCTTGCGCACCGACGCGCCGACTTGGTTGGCCTTGTCCACCGCGGCGTCCATCGACGCGTTCGCGTCCAAGCGGCGGTGCGCTTGCTGCTGCTGATACTGGGCCTGGGCGGCGGAAGCCTCCTGGGCGTACGAGTGGGCGTACGAACGAGCCAAAAAAGAGGCCGGCCCACCACGGAAATGGGCCGCTGGGTCCGCGGCGTGGACGCGTGGTGTATCGCTGCCAAGTGCGAGCGACGTGAGGCCAATGGCAGCCGCCACACGGACCCACTTGGCCCAGGACTTGGTGGTGGTGGTCGCTCCACGTGCTGCATCGGTCGTGGGTCTCGCCATCGTTTGGCTTTCCTGTGTTCGCGTGATTCTGTGGGTCTTTTTCTCTCTCTCTGCTGTGATGATCTCCACACTCCCAACACTCCGCTGGCTTGCAAGAGAAAAGCAAGAATGGGATGGCCAGAGACTTTGGGGAAGAACAACAAAAGCCACCAACTTGCTGCATATAGATGGATGGTATCTTGGGCTTGCTATGGCCAAGTGCACTTATCATTCTGGGCGATAGATACGCTCAAGTTGGAATGTTTATTTTCGGAGATGTGTGGGTGTTTTCTTTTCTGATCGGCTCGCTGCGAGTGGAAAATAGATTGGACATGAGGGAGAGAGAGAGAGAAGAAACTCCATCTTGTTCAGCCACTGCATTCACAAGCCCATATTTAGAATCGCCGGCCAGAATCTTCCCATACAGCAGGAAAATAGCTTTAAAAAATAATAAAAATAGTGTTCTCTAAACCTGAAAGGCCCGACACCCGAGTTGTCACGTGGGATCACTGGAATGGGATGAAAAGGCTACGTACTGGACCACTGCAGAGCGGGCCGGTGGTAATACTAAAATAACGTACTACATAGTACCTCAACGGCTCGGAGCTCGTGCAAAAAATATCAAAAAAGGGATCGGATATTTTGCTCGTTTGGATTTGCGGTGTTGCGTTCGTCCTTCCACCTGTGGGTAAACGAGCGGGCAAGAGCAAAATGCATCGTAACGGTATCGGTAAGAACAGCAAACACTACTCTTGTTTGGAGGTCTGTTTTCATGCAAAGTATCTGTTTGGAGTCATATTGACACGTGCTGGGCGTTACTTTGCCACGCTTTTTTAAAACACGCCATGTTTTCTCTCTGCTTTCTTTGGTTCTCTTTCCATTTCTTGGCTCGGCTTTTGTGTGTCTCTGTTCTTCTTTTTTACACCGTCATGGCCTTGGTGAGGATGCGGGCCTGTTCGATCTGGTGGACTGCGTTGTAGCCAGTGGCAGGCGCCGCGGCAGCCACACGGCCCACGTAGCTTGGTCGTCGCGCGTCGCTGTTGATTTGGGTCAACGCCGTTTCAATGCGCGGCGCGACGTACGTCCAAAAGCCCATGTTCTGCGGTTCTTCTTGGACCCAAGTGATTTGCGCATTCTTGTACTTGGCGGCTTCTTCCGCGACCTTGTCGAATGGGAACGGCGCAATTTGCTCGACACGCACGATCGCGACATTGTCCACCGCCTTGTCGTCGCGCTCTTGCATCAGTTCGTAGTAGATTTTGCCCGTGCAAAACACCACACGCTGGACATCATCGTCGCTACGAAGCTTCTCTGGCGTGGCCTCTGGCAGCACGCGGTGGAATTGCGTGCCTTCCGCCATATCTTCCAGCTTGGACGACGCCTGGCGGAGACGCAGCAAACTCTTGGGCTGCACCGAGATCAGCGGCTTACGGAAGTCGCGATGGATTTGGCGACGCAGCACGTGGAAGTACTGCGCCGGCGTCGAGCAGTTGACGACTTGCCAATTCGTATGCTGGATTTGCATGCGATTTTCTTCGTCCATGACTGGAACGACGCTTGGATCGTCGTCGGTCATTTGCAAAAAGCGCTCAA
Source organism: Pythium monospermum (assembly GCA_023336165.1). Lineage (NCBI taxonomy): Eukaryota > Oomycota > Peronosporomycetes > Pythiales > Pythiaceae > Pythium > Pythium monospermum. The sequence continues at coordinate 37,801 of JAADWJ010000152.1, forward strand.
CGCGGCACGACGAGTGTTCCGCTCCCTGGCCTTCGTAGCCGTGGGGAAGCAGCAACACCAATCCGGACTGGCGCATCCACTTGTCTTCGCCCGCACTCAAAAACTGATCAATCATGATCTGCGCACCATTCGCGAAATCACCAAATTGCGCTTCCCACATCACCAAAGCATTTGGGTTTTCCAACGAATAGCCCAATTCAAAGCCCATCACACCAAATTCCGACAACGAACTGTTGGACGCCACAAACTCGGCCTGCACTTCTGGCACGGCACCCACTGCCGAGCTTTCCAGCGACTCGAGCGGCGCCGATGCCGATGACTTCTTGACCAAGTGGTTCAATGGCACAAACTCACTGTTGGTCTTCTGGTCGTGGAGCACGGCGTGGCGGTGGCTGAAAGTACCACGCTCCACGTCTTGGCCACTGATCCGCACGTGGTTACCTTCGAGCAAGAGCGTACCCCACGCGAGCGCCTCAGCGGTGCCCCAGTCAATACCCTCGCCGTTATCGATGGTCGACTTCTTGGTCGCCATGATACGATCGAGCTGACGGTTCAAAGCGAATCCTTCTGGGATCTCCGTGAGCTTGTCACCGACGTGCTTGAGCACTGGCGTCTCAACACCGGTGCTACGGATACGCGACTGCTGGTTAGGGCTCTTAAACGATTCCCAACGGTTTGCAAGCCAGTCACTCTTCTTGGCTTGGTCCCATTCTTTCGATTCTTCAAAAGTTGTCGAGAAAAAGTTCCACACTTTGTCGGTCACGGCATCACACTCGGCTTTGGAGGCCGCGCCACTCGCGACCAGCTTGTCCACGTACAATTCCAGCACCGATCCCATCTTGGAGATCTTTTCGTACATCAATGGCTGCGTGAAGAACGGGTTGTCAATCTCATTGTGGCCAAAGCGACGGTAGCAGGTCAAGTTGATGATCACGTCGGCGCTCCACGTCTGGCGCCACTCAGCGGCAAGTTCAAACACTTTGACCACGGCCTCTGGGTCATCGCCATTGACGTGGAGGATCGGCACATCAAAGGCCTTACCAAGGTCCGAACAGTACTGCGACGAACGCGAGTTGTTTGGGTCCGTCGTGAAGCCGATCTGGTTGTTCACGACCACGTGGATCGTGCCACCGGTGTCGTAGTTTTCCAACTCGGCCAAGTGCATGGTCTCGTACACGACGCCTTGCCCACTGAACGCTGCGTCGCCGTGGAGAAGAAGCGGCATGACTTTGCGTTCCGCTTCGGCATCGTTGCCCAAGTAGTACTGCTTGGCCTTGACTTTGCCCACAACAACTGGGTCGGCGGCTTCTAAATGGGACGGGTTCGCGACCAACGACAAGTGGACGCGGCGGCCATCCGGGTACATACGGTCGTAACTCGTACCCAAGTGGTACTTGACATCGCCCGAGTTACTCCAGTCTTCGACATCGGCTTGCTTGTACTGTTCCACGTCAATATGGGTGCCTTGGAACTCTTTAAAGATTTGCTGGATCGGCTTGCGGATAACATTTGACAAGACGTTCAAGCGGCCACGATGCGGCATCCCGATCACGACGTGTTCCATGCCGAGCTCAGTCGCGCGGTCGATCATGTACTTGAGACCAGGGATGAGCGACTCGGCACCGTCCAGACCAAACCGCTTGGTCGTGTTGTACTTGTTGCCGAGGAACCGTTCAAAGACCACGGAAAACGCCAATCGTTCCAAGATATGCATTTGCTTTTGCTTGTTTTCTTCGACTTTGACCAGCGATTCGACTTTGGTACGGATCCAATTACACTTGTCACGGTTCAAAATGTGCATGTATTGCTGTGTGTGCATATAATCAGTGGCACATAAGTAGTCGTTAGCATGGATCCAACAGCAAGGTTATGGTGATACTTATATATGAGAAAGTCCACACGTACCACGCCGACCGAGTTACAGTACGTCTCCTTGAGGCGCTGCACGATCTGGCCGAGCGTCAACTGGGAACCATCCGCAAGGTCTTCGAGGAAACCCGACACACCCGATGAGCTATCACAGAGAACAACGTGTCAGTCATTTACATATGAGGGGGAGATTCGCAGAAAGGTTGCACATACAAGTTCTTGGGGATATCGATGACGCGGTCCAAGTCCGCTTGCGTGAAGCCGTACATCTCAATATCCAGATCTGGCAGCTGAGGGCGCTGCTGCAAGCCAAGAGGATCAAGGTTGGCGGCTTCGTGGCCACGCACTTGGTACGCACGGATGAGGTAGCTCAGCCCAAGCGCGTCGTTGTGGTCCAAGTTGGCGGAAGTCGCGACGCCGCGGTTGACCGACACGACAGGCGTCACGCCGCTTTGGATCGTCGGTGGTGGGATGAACGCTTCCCCTGGCACGGCGCCGCTTTCCAGCTGGCGGAAATACACATCCCACGACTTGTGGACGCTCACAGGGTCGCTCTTCCACGAGGAGTACATTTCTTCCACGTAGGCGTTGTTGGTGCCCGTGAGAAAAGTCTCACTTGGATGAGGCGTGGATGCGAACGCACGCAACCACTTGTGGGTCGTCGACGTGGGCGCTTGGTGCTTGGCGCGCAGCATACTCTGCTGCACGCCGCGGCGCATACACTTGGCGGCGGCCGCCACCAGTTGCTGCGTCATGATTGATATCGGTAGGTTTTCTCGTAAATGAGAGGAAAGAACGGGGGAGGAGGGGTCGAGGAGGGCGGGGAAAGTGAGGGGATCGTTGGTACCGATCTGTCCTCTGCTTGGTCTTGCTCGTCGACGAAAGCCACTGGCGGCGATCCCAACTTTGGGCGAAAGTTGGTGCTTCGGCTGTTGGTTGGAAAACCAACACCCCACATTTTCAAGTATACGGCGGTGTATACGGTTGCGTATACCGTCATCCGCCCGAACCCTATTCCTCTTTTCGACCATGAAGTTCGTTGACTGACTTGTCGCACTAAATCAGTACAGTTCAGAAAGAATGATTGTCAATCGTCAAACCGATCGAAATCAGAAAATCTCAGGTGTCATTTTTTTATGATCACAAAATCATCCACGACGGTATCGGTGTTAACGGCAATGAACTGCCAGCGGAGTGACTTGCGGGAGACGTGGAGCTTGGTGATCCCAAAATTGGTGTTGTCGGTCACGACGTTCCACTGGATGTTCTTGTTGGCATCAATGTCCCCGTGACCTTCGTTGCTTCCCGCTGCTCCCGTGATCACATAGACGGGAGCCTTTGGGTTGTTGTAGGTCCTCTTATCTGCCGAGACGCCATCTACGACAGCGACGTTCTTCTTGATGGGCAAGTGGCGCGAGTACAAGTGGACGTGGCCCGAGACCACCAAGTCGACGTTGTACTTGATGAAAAGGTCCTCAAAGGCCGTTTGCAGTGGCAGCGCCTCGCCTGTAGGCGCGCCGTCGTCATCGCATTCTGTTTCCGTGTAGATCGAACGGTGCATGGCGACAACGAGCCATGGCGTCGTAGCACGGGTGGCATTTGCCTTCTTCAGATCGTTTTCCAGCCACGCCAGCTGGTTGCCAAAGCCCCCATAGGTTCGCCACGTGTACGAGTTGGACGGTGCGTCCGTGTAGTCGGTCTCACTGGAAATGGTCGTGAAATGGACCGGTCCGTGGTCGAACGAGTACCACATGTTCTTGACTCCTTTGGACTCGGCCGACGGCATCTTGAAGCGCGCGTTGTA
>JAADWJ010000153.1:0-41462 GCA_023336165.1 Pythium monospermum
CGGTGCGAAAGTGGGCGGCCACGCCAACGTATTGATTTTCCCGGATCTCAACACGGGCAACAACACGTACAAGGCGGTGCAGCAGAGCACGAACTGCATTGCAATGGGTCCGATGCTTCAAGGCTTGCGCAAGCCGGTGAATGATCTGAGCCGCGGTGCGACTGTCAAGGATATCGTGACGACCGTCGCCATCACTGCCATCCAGGCGGAGCAGATGATCGCTAAGAAGAAGGCCGCCGCCGCTGATTTGGCGTAGTGTGTGTACGTCGGTATCGGGAGGCCAACAGGATGAGAGATCTTACGTGAGAATATTTGTGTAATGAATGTATGCAATATTATTATGAAGCCTCTGTTGTCAGATGGCGAAAACGTCTAAGCAAACTAACTCAAGTTAAAGTAACTACAACACGCAATCGTTCTTCTTCGTATCGCGTGCTCTCTCTTTTTCTTTCTCCCTCTTTTGTTTTCTTCTTTTTTGTTCGTGTTTTATTTAACCAAGGAAAAACTGGTCCTTGACCGCGATCTCGCCGGCTTTGAGCTTTTTCCATCGGTCGTTGGTGGCCTGAATGATCGCGACCGCTTCGTCCGCTGTGGTGGGCTCGTCTTTCGAAAACAAGTTGACCGACTTGCCTTCTGGGATCTTGTAGTTCTTGAGCCAGTCGATGAGCGCCTCCAGCACACCTGGCTTGACTTTTTTCAGGTCGTCCACGCTGTTGATGCGGTCGGCGTCCTTGTCATCGACCGAGATCACGAGCACTTTGTGGTCCACTTCGCCTTGGTCCACAAGCTCCAAGCTGCCCAACACCTTGACGACGTTCACCGAGCCCATGGGCAGTTGCACATCGCCGACTTCGATCACATCCAGTGGGTCGTTATCGCCACCATTGCCACTCGCATCTTTGACACTTGGATCTTCCCAAGTCTGTGGGAACAACCCATAGTTGAAGAAGGGCACGCCGTACAAATAGTTCCGTCCGCGGGTGCCGTGGTGGGTCGTATCTTGCATGATCGGGTTGTGTTTCTCTTCTTTGTTGACTTCCATCTTGTGGGCGATGCCCTTGGGGATCTCGACCACAAAATTGTACGTCTTGCCATCACCACCTGTTGGCTGCAATGGGATATCATGCCATGGCGAGATGAGCTGTCCTTTGTCGTTCTTAAACAAGTACTGGTAATCTGTCCGACCAAACGTGCCGATTTGTTCGGACAAACGGATCGGATCAACCACGGCTTCCGAAAACTGGGTCGCGAACGGGATCCACCGCGCACTATTCAAGTTTTGGTAGTAATCGATCATGATATCCCAGCCAGACTTGACCATGAACCCTTGTGGCACACAAGTCGGTTTTTGCTCCCATCCAACCGGGATTTTATCCCCTGTACATTTTACGAGCCCTTCTTTGGCCATCTTGCGCATGCGAGAGCCGGAGATCGATAAAAAGTCTTTTTTACGGTGCTTTTCCATCGGTTTCATCTTGTGGTCGGTCACATCGTAATACACTTTGGAAAACGACAAAATATTGAAATCTTCCATGCCTGGGGCCATATGTAACACAAAACGGCCATGGTCGCCATGGTACAAATCATCTTTATCACCATCCGTTCGCTTGATACCGGCCGGGTCGCGGCCGACCACAAAAAAACTGGCGCCAGCATTTTTCCGGCTCTTTGCGTGCCATTGCACTTCCCGTGGACCAGCGTAAATCATCGGTGAGGGCCAAATCGCCATCACGGTACTGTTTTTGTCCAGCATGCCATCACGCAAGATGGCTTCATGCTGCCGCACGCGCACATCCAAAGGCACATCGTCTTCTTTTGTCCACCCGCCCAGCGGCGACAACCACAAAATTGGGTTTTTGTACCCTTGTGCAATCAATTGTTGACGGGCCGAGTTCATCAAATACGCGTGGCCCGCGTGGGTCGGGTTGCGGGTTTGGAACGCCAGCACGACATCGGCGCCCATTTCTTCAAATTTCGCACGTAATTCGGTCGGTGTCAAGCGGTATTGATCTAAATCGTCGTTGTATTGCACCCGTTGCAGTAATTCAATTTCACCACCGATGAGCCAGTCGCCGCTTTTCAAGATTTCTTTAATGTACGGATGGCCATTATCAACTGCACCAAAAGTGCGCGTAATTCGTTCCTCTTTGCGGTGCGCGTAAATCTCTGGATTTGTCAACACGGCCAATTCCAGACCCGCGGGTGACACCAGCACGACTTTGTTGGCGTCACCAATGCGTTTCTTTGTCGCATCGTTGATCGGCAACACGATCGGCACGGGCATATTGATGCGCTTTCCTTTGGAAACGCCTTCGTTTGAGTATTCCGAGTAATTCGTAGGTGTATGTAAATGCAACGCGCCATTCGTGAGGTTGTCGGCATCGTATAAAACGCTGCTAAAATGGAGCGATTGCAAGTACACGCCCTCGCGCATGAAGCCTTTCAATGGCGCGGCCCATCCTTCGCCCAGCACTTGCAGCCAATGCACATCTTCATCGCGAAGCAACACGCGTGGCAAATCCGCTTCAGCAGTACTGGCCGCCACCTCAATAGAAGGCGTATCCGGAAAAATGGTCGAGAAATTTTGCATGGCATTTCCACCGTCGGTGATCGCGACACCTGGGTACCCGGCTGGCGGCTGCTCGACGCCCGTCAAGAGACCTTGTTCATCAAGAAACTTGAGGATCTGGTTGACTTCATCCGTGAGCGTCATGTTGTTGGTCGTGAGATGCACTTCGGCGTTCAACGGCGCTTCATACGGCGACGAAATGCCAGTGAAATCTTTGATTTCGCCTGCAATCGCACGCTTGTAGAGCCCTTTGACATCACGGTCCGCGGCCACCGAGACCGGCACATCGACAAACACTTCGTAGAATGGGATGTTCATTTTCTTGTGGAGATCGCGCACTTCATCTCGACGCGCACGGAACGGCGAGACAAGGGCTACTAATGTGATCACGCCGGCTTCCGAAAACAGCGCCGACATCTCGCCCACGCGACGCACGCTTTCCGCGCGGTCGTTTTCCGTGAAGCTCAAGTCGCGGTTCAATCCGATGCGCACGTTGTCGCCGTCGAGGCGGTACACGTGGACGCGGCGACGCAGCAGTTCTTTTTCCACTGCGCGGCCGACTGTGGACTTGCCACTTCCAGACAAACCGGTGAACCACAGCGTCGCTCCTTTTTGCTGGACAGCGGCGTACCGCTGAGGACGCGAGATGAGCGATGAGTCGTAGTACACGTTGCGCTTGGTCGTGAGCTTTTGCTGGCGTTGCGCGGCGCATTGCGCCTCCAGCTGCGTGGTCGCACCACCAAGCGAAGGCAGAAGCCCACTGGTGCCGTTGTTGACGCCGCTGACGTAGATCGAGAGCAGCAGAATGTATGGCACAATGAACAGCGCGCCAAGGAGGATCTTCTTGATGAGCGCGCGGCGGCTCGAGAACTCTGGGCCGCGCGAAAACACCCGCGAGCCGACAGCCGCGTCGTTGCACTCGAGGTCGTCCTGCTTCACCGGCGCGTATAACATATCGACGCCCTTTGCCATGAACGCTGTGGGTCTCAATACACTGTGTACTGTGTACTGTGTATGTGCGAGAGAGAGAGAGAGAGAGAGAGTTGCGTCTGATGGCGAATGCAGAACTGAAAGAGCTGAACCAGAGGCGGAAGGAGGCGGGCGCTCTCGTCGTCTTCGACCAAGAGCTCCCCAACTGCGATTTTCGAGTTTTTGTGAAGACGCAAACAAGGGAAACCAGGTGCTCGGTTTGTAACTTCTAGTGTCAATAGTGAAAGCAAGTCAAAGGTTCTTAACGGATGATGCGACAATATGTCTGCTATTCAGTTCGTAACCATGGATCCACCACTCTTTTTGCGACCCCCCAAAAGCAAAACAGAGATGGCTTGATGGCTTCAACGGAGGTGTTGGCAGCCTGCGATAGGTCAACCAAGTGGCACAGGAACAAACATCTCCCACAGCCAAGTCATCATGATACAGACCGCTGCAAAGGCAAAGATTTCCCGACATACGCTACGTGTCATGCCGCCTCTGGGATCATCGTGGCATTTGGGTGGCTGGTGCGTTTTGGCTGGTGGATCATGAAGCGGCAGATCTTGTGGCGGCTTGCTTGGACGTGTTGCGAAGCCATCACGTCACTGGCCGACTCGCAGCCAATCGCAGGAGGCCATTCCACCAACGCATGGGAAATGCAGGTGGCAAGAAAAGGGAACACCAACAATTTCCAGTGATTTGATTGGGCCACACAGTTAGAAACGGAAACAAAACTGTCAAATTTGAAGGAGACATTCACTCTTGCCTCTCAAAATGAATGTACTGAACCAACAAAAAGTTGGTCAGCGTTCACGCAATCATGGCTCCATTATTGATTCGCTTTTGGATCGATTTTTCACACAGCGTAGCTCATGGGTTGCGCCGCCGACGACGATGTCCATGTCTCTCGGATGACCGTGGCGTACGTTGGGAAGCGCTCTAATACGCGCTCGTAGGCGTCCACATCCAGCACGACAAGACGGCACTGTGTGCGTGCGATCGCAGTCGCCCGGCGCTCGCTGCCATGCATGGCACGGTCCACCACGGCGCTCTCGCCAAAGTATTCGCCTTGCTGCTTCTCGCACTTGTTGCTTGGACTCAATGGGTCCCGTTGCAGCGTCGTGAGCAACACTCTGCCGCTCTCCACAAAGTACATGGACCGACCGACCGCGTACTGTTCGTAGATCACTTCGCCTTCCACGTACGCTTCTTCACGGAGCTCCACCAAGATCGTCTCCACAACGACATCAGGAAGTCCATCAAATGCGCTCTTGCGTGGCTCATCGTCGTACGCGTCGCCTTCAAACAACGAACGGCGCAAAAACGACGCAATCTCACGGCGCAGCGGCGCATGCAGCAAGTGGCTCACAGTGTGTTGGTCCACATCGCTCTCTTGGCGCCAGCGTTCTCGCACATGGCTTCGAATCGCCGACCGCAGCGACCGAGACAGCTTGTAATGGCGAGCAAACCGGTAGAAATTGGCATCCTCTTGCTCTAGCGCGATGGTTCGATCGAATTTGCGGCTGAGAATTTGGCGGACGCCTGAAGTCACGTATCCGTAAAACACCAGACACAAAAAAGTGACGCCCAGCTGCGCAAACGTCTCCCCGACATTCCGCGACGTAATATCTCCGTACGTGGTTGTGGAGATGGAGCCAATCGCGTAGTGGTACGACCGCAAGTACTTGTTGAGCATGGACACGCGCTCGACTTGGCTCGCTGTGAGTGGGTCGCCGCTTGCCGACAGCGCGAGCATGTTGGGCGCGGTGAGCCACGACAACGTGTACAAGCCCATGGTCGCGTGGCCCACGAAATACCACAGACATGCGACCCAGTGTGACGACAGCACGCCAATGAACACGATCTTGACCATCGTGAGCGTGTCCTTTTGAAACCAATAAAGCTGCCGCTCGAGCCGCCACCAGAGCGGCTCCAGTTGGAAGCACCGCACCAGTGTGGACAAGCGGATCGCGGCCGCGACGATCTCACTTGTTTCCGCGCTGCGATGGAAAGCGTCCACTGGTAGAAGAGCCACGATTTCAAACGGGAACGAGCCAAGAAAATCAATGAGAAACCCTCCGTGGTGGAGATACCATTTGCGTCTCTCTTTGGCACACGTGAGTGGCTCCCCACGCACCGTTGGAGTGAACACAAAAAGCCGCAGCACAATATCCAGCCAGAAAAAACCATCAACGAAGGCGTACTCGAGTGCGATCCACAAAGTCATGACGTGGCTATTTTGGCCAGAGTTGGCAGCACTTGCCGCACGCTCAATATCGTCGTAAAAGGAAACGCGAAGTGGGAGCGCTACCACGTAGTACAGGATCGCAAAGAACTTGACCGCATCCCACCGGTAGCAAAATGTTGACGAGTCCAGGAACCGTTGAGAATATGAGGACGATGAAGAAGGTGCCACCACAGCGTGGCTCGTGAGGTCGCCGGCTTGCTCGGGGCCATCGCCATATTCGTTGGCATCGAGCGACGCGGGGCGCTCGACGCCGAATCGCTGATGGATGGTCACGTGAGACATGGCGCGGCGGGGCTGCTGCTCCAAACGTGGGCTCGCAAGCCGATCTTTGTCGGGTAAGGTTGGCGTCGCCGTCTCGACGTAGGCGTCTACGGCGGACGTTCGACGGGTGGATGGATCTATGCGAGTCTGGTGAACGAGGCGCGAGAACAGCGCGGCTGGCGTCGACCCAATGCGGCGAATCGCTTGTCCAGCTGCAACTGCAGCCGCGGACGATTGGTTGACAGTCACAGGAGCCGAGACGACGCGAACGTCGCGGCCGCGAGAAGGCACAAACGGCTTGCTGGTGATGGCGGCGTTGTTGTCAAAGCTATCCAGCACGCGGTCTGACAGTCGCGATGAGAGCCGTCGACTAATACGATGGTCTCCATAGCCATCTCCATCGGCACTACCGTCTTCATGATCGTCTATAGAAAGATACGACTCGAGCGTTTGTAAAACTGCACGGGACTTGAGTTGTTCACCCTGCGCGATCGCCAGCACGCGTTTCCCGGCCTCGCGGTTGCTCGTTCGCATGGCCATGAACCGCAGCCACGCGTCTCGATCCAGACGCAACACCTCACAAAACGACAGCGCACGCACCGAAACCATTCTTCTCGGACCACCACCACTGGTGGTCGTCGTCGCACCGCCTTCGCTATTACTACCACTGGTAGTAGGATCCTGATGGTCTGGTGTGAAGAACATGGCTTCTCCAAAGAGCTGACCGCTTTGGATTTGGGTGATTATCAGATCCGAGGCAAACCGGACCACTTCGGCACGGCCTTGCTTCATCACAAACAACGCATCCGCCAACGAACTCTCGTACACGATGAGATCTTGCGGAAGAAACAATTCGGTTCGCCACGGCGCCGCGGCGAGCTCTCGGATTTGCATGTCGGTGAGTGACTCGAACAATGGGACACGCCGCAAAATCGAGCCATACATTTCATCATACACTTGCGCTTGCAGCTCCCGTGGCAGTATGCCAAGCACGGCCTCTGGTGGTGGAAGACCTTGGGAGACTTCGTACTCGTAGTTGAGAAACAGTTGACCACGCTCTGTGATTTCTTCCGGCAGGTCTCGGCGCTGTGCGACATACTCAAAGGTCTCGACTCGCTCTCGGTGGGCGGTCACACATTGGTCAAGCGACTGCAGTAGATCCACCAGGTCGCTGACCACTTTACTCATGCAAAACGTGCCAAAGAGACAGATCAGACACGCCCACAGCGTCTCACGGACAGTCGTCGCAACGATATCGCCATAGTTGACGACCGTGAAAGACGACAAGGCCCAATACAAGGCGCGCAAGTACGCGACCCACAAATCACCGAGATGCTGGGTCGTCACGACATCGGTCGTGAGCCATGGCGTACGACCAGAACTTGGGGATTCTTGCGCGGACACTGCGTAAAACAAGCTACCGCCAATGTGGCAGCACAACAACAGCACGACCAGAACCTTGCCGAGTCCGAGCAACGAATACGCGACCCCAGCGGAGGACGAAGATGCCGTCCAGCGTTGTAGTAGCCCCGAATGGACATGCTCACCGATCTCTACGAGCTGCAACGCTCGTAGCAGACGTGGCAACCGGCAGTACGTCATGAGCGCGTAGTCGTGGCCGATGTAATACAACGGCAGCGAGGCCGCCACGTCAAACAGCATCCAGCCTTCTCGGCGGTAGTGGGTTCGGATTTGCTTTGGTGTGAAGATCCGAGTGGACACGGACAGCAAATCGGCCGGTGCTAAGAAGTGGCAGCATTTGAGATAGATATCGCCCAGCAGCGCGAGATCAAAGACGTAGTCCATTGAGGTGAGCGTGACCATGGTCGGCGTCGACGGCGCCGGTGTGAAGGCGACGCGTGCGATGATAGAGAACGTGTTGTACACAACCACCGAGCCGACAAGCAGCTCCCATCGAGAGCGGAAGGTGTTGCCATTGATCGCTCGCTGCCACGCGACGCGCTGTTCAAATTGGACACTGTCGACACCTTTCCCGCGTGAGTCTTGGCGGATGAGTATGCGAGACAACGCGTGGCTTGGATCGTAGACTGTTGACGACGACATGGGGATATACCTGCGCGACTGCGGATCGGCGGACTCGCTGCCGTCGTCGACGTCGTCTTCGCCCAGCATGCGGCGCCTTTCGTCGGGGAAATGCGTCCACAGTTCCTGCAGCGCGTCATACGAAAGCACCGATACTTCGGTCACCACTTCCGCCATGTAGTCGACAAGAAGCGGATCGGATTGCGTGACAAACGAACGCTCCCCTAGTGTGGATCCGTCCGTGAGCACTGTCACCACGAGCTCGGACTCGCCGTCGACAAGCTGCACGCGGCCACGGCGGATCACCATCGCCATGGGAGCCACATCACCGGCCGTGAAGATCGTATCGCCTTTAAAGTAGAACCGACGCGTCATCCGCGCAGCTACGGCATCACGGAAAGCATGCGTGGCGTGTTGTAAGAACGCAAACCGCTGGGCTTGATGGACATGGAAACACTTGCTGAGCTCGCCACGCAAGCCAAGAGAGAGTCGGTCAAGAAGCTGTCGCTCCAAGTGGTGTTCGGTGAGTGTCTTGGATCGAAACGTCTGGAAACGGTTGATCTCGGACCGCACGCGACGCGAGATGTTGTGCATTTCCAACACACATGCCCGCAAATGGTTGTCGTACCGGGTCTCTCGTCGCCGCCTCGCGAGCCGTGCGATCGCCGCGCCCATGGCACCAAACATGGCGTAGCAGAGAGTGCCACCGATATATGTTGCGATGGCCGCGATCCATGTCTCGGCGTTGCTGAAAGGCAAGATGTCACCGTACGCGACCGTCGTGAACGTGCTGATGGAGAAGTAAAGCGACCGTAGGAAGACGAAGCGGCGGTCCCCATCGACATAGAGAGGCTCCATATTGTCCATCACCGTCCACGAGCAATTGCCGTACTGTTGCGCCATCCGTAGACACTCGGGCTTGGATGGCAGGCTTGGAGAAACCGATACCTGGAAACTCGACGAGTCCTGGGACTGGTGGCCAGTGAGAAACCAGAGGCAGGCCACAGCGTGGCAGTACACCAGGATGGAGATCGCGCAGAAGATGATGAACTGCGCAACGCCCGTGGCGCGAGGCAGCGTGGCTATGACTCGCTTTTTCAAGCGGCGCACGCGCAAGAGCCGCACGAGCCGCAGAAGCGAGAGCCACTGCCACCCGAGAGGCAACGGGCCACGCGAGCATCCATCCAGGACGTCGACGACCAGCGCGAGCGGCAAATTCGCGATGGTATCCAAGTAAAACGTGACGCTTCTCATGTTCTTGCGTGGCTGAAACCACTGGCAGCGCAAATACAAGTCGCTATAGAAAAACAACTCGACCAGTGCACTGCACGCAAACGTGAAGGTGAAGTGCTCGTCGTGGAACGACGACGAGTGGTTCCCGCCAAAGTAGAACACGACCACGTACGGCACTTCAAACGTCAGATACAGCAGCGCGACACATCGCACCGCTTCCCATGTGACACGGAAAAGCGACGTAGCGTTCGTCCACTGGCGCGGGTCGAGTTCCATCGCGGATTGCAGCGTGTCCCAGTGGGAAAGTACAGGCGGGGTGGACTGCGCAGTTGCCGGCAGCATGAGCGGATCGAGCGAGACGCGACTCTCGTGGTGTCGTTTGCATCGATCAACAAAAGCCGCGTAGTCTTCTTGAGCCGCGTGGTGCATTTCTTGACGCTGCTCCATGGCTGTGGTTTGTTTGGCGTGGTAGTACGACTTCAGTCCACGCTCGAAACCCTTCGCATTTAGCACAAGGATCTCTGCGTACTCTTCCGCAAACGCCTTCTCCTTCAGCATCGACGCATCAAAGAGGGTGATGGCGCCAAAGCCATCGCCAGCGGAACACGTGCTCACTTTTTCGTGGTTGTTTGCCGGGGAGACAATCGCGACCGAGCCTGAGACGACCACGAAGAACAAGCTCTGGGTGCCAGGGTATTCGATCACCCAGTCGAGCGGTGCGAGCGATCGCAGCGCCATTTCGCCTGCCAGTGCGTTCAGGAAGCCCAGACTTTGCCTGGAAAAGCACGGCAACTTCAACAGCCGCGCGGTCTTGAGCTCACATTGGAGGCCTTGCTGCAACTGTTCTTGGCGCACGATCGCACGACACTGCTCTTCTCGAAACGAATGGGTTTGCGCGTACTCACGCTTGAGATAATCCAGGATTTGGCGGCGAAGAAACTCTGGCACGACTTGCTGCTCCTCCTCACCTCCTGAACTACCATTGGCTCCACCGGCATCGCAGTGAAACTGTGGCCGTCTGAGCAACACGGCCACGCGATGGACAAACAAATCGTGGGTATACTTGCTCCCGCGACGGTGCTCCAATGAGAACCAGTAAGCAAAAGCAGCGATCACACAAGCACACCAAAACGCGCCGGCAAACTCGGTCACGATCGTGAAAGTCGTCTCCATGGACCGCGTCGGATTCGCCACAACGTCCGAGAACCCGAGCGTGATGATCGTGCGCGACGCCCAGTAGATGGCACGTGAGTACACACGGAATTTCGAGCCGCCACCGCCTCCATCAGCGACTCGTCGCAGTTGGTCGTCGGCCGCCCACGAGACACAATCGTGTGTTCGGTTCAAGTCGAATCCGCATTCCACATGGGCAATGAACGCATAGATCAAAGCGGACCAATGGGTCCAGACGATGCCAATCACGACCAATGACAGAAGCAAGCGTCCAAGCACACGGCGAAGCACACGCCACGGGACGTGGCCGCTGCGCGATATGAGAATAAAGCTCTTGATAGCGGCTGGTATGAAGCGAAGCGTGAGCAGCTTGGTCACGCGCACAAGATGCAGCGCGTTGTACTGAGCGGTGGCGAGCAAAATGATCTCGAGCGGCGCGTATGCGACAATATCCATGACAAGGTTGGCACGACGCCACGCCACGGCGTGGTCACGATCGCTGTCATCGTTGGTCCGTCCTTCGTCGTCCACGACACCTGCCACGTCTCCCACTTCAACATCGTCTTGATCCTCGTTCATCTTCTTCTTCTTCTTTTCTTTTTCTTGCTGTGTTTGCCTCTTCTTGTGCAGCAACATCACGAGTCCATTGGCATCACTGACCACGTCCAGACACATGAACACGGTGAGTGCGGTGGTCCACACATTGTACTTGGCGGTGAAGAACGGATCAAAGAAGAGTCCGACACGCAACGGGACCGTCAACAGGTAGTACCAGGCTCGACATGCACCCACAAGCGAAAGAAAAATGCGCCGCAGTCGACGTTTGCGCTTCCTTTCTCGTCGCGCCGAAGCTGTCGTGTCTGCTTCCTGGACGGACCTCCTAGAATCGCCACTTCCTGTTGATGACGCCCCGTTCCTTGTCGACGGACCCATCGAGCCATCGCCGTCACCACCATCGCCAACTTCATCGTTTTTGTGGCGCTCGGCGCCATCTCTTCCACCTTCATCTTCGTCTTCGGCCAATTCACTCCGCATATGGTGGGCACTGAACCGCCGACTCCCATGGAGACGCTCGCGCAGTGTGAGCTGCAGACGCGTCGACATACGGCGCGGTGGCGCCGTCTTCATTGCCGCCACCACCGCTGCGCTGCTACTTATGCTGCTCGCATTCCGACTCCTCGAGACCGCACGCGGAATGCCCGTACTCGAGGTTGCTGGTGGTGGGGTGAGCCCATGGCGTCTCTGTTGGTGGCTCTCACCAGTCGCCAAGCGTAACGAAGGCGAAGGAGGCGACCCGCCAGCCTCCCTTTCGATGCATGGCGGGGACTGGCGCGCAGGTGACGCAGGCGGGGACGCCATGGAGGTGGTCACTTTCCCCTGTTCGATATTACGATGCGATGAATCGAATTCGATGCTGGATGTTTCACAAAAAATTACGAATTCAACCAATGAGGAGTATACGGGATGTCTGATTTGACCAATCATGGAGATGGGATTTCAGAACGAGTCCGAGCAAAATGGCATGATATACCGGTATCCATACCGGTATTCTCTTCACTCCATCTGTACGGATTTACGTTATTAGGTTGGGCTTGTGTGACATGAGAGAAAAAGAACCCACACGCACAGCTGAAAATAGACCAGTCGACGTGCGATGATAAGATCGGCTGCTGCGTCACACGGTGGCTGTAGCCGCTGCGTGAAGCTTCGCATCTTCAACTGCACCACACACGGTACCAGTGCGCTATTGCTGTAGCGCGCCAAGGAACGGGATCAAACTCCTCCATGGCACAAGTGCTGGCTTAGAGCGCAGCTCACATTATCTCTTTCCTCGGCTAAAACTCCAATCTAAAAGCTCCCACGCCGCATCGATCATCGCAAAAGTACAGTATGATTGACTGGCACGAATGGAATCGTTACTGGCACAAGCGCATGCCGATTCTCGACTGGCTTCCGCAGTACAACTTGCAGCGCGACTTGAAGTTTGACATCATCGCGGGCTTCACGGTCGCAGTCATGCTCGTCCCTCAAGAAATGAGCCTCGCGGCGCTCATGGGCGTGCCAGCGCAATACGGCCTATACACGGCGGCGATCGCACCGCTCTTGTACCCATTGTTCGGCTCTTCGCGTGCACTTTCAGTTGCCAACGCAGCCGAAGGAAGCTTACTCGTAGGCGTGATGCTGCGCGCCGCGGAGATCCAGACCATAGAAGAGCGGGTCGCCACCGGGATCTTGCTAACCTTCTTCACAGGCATCATCATGATTTTCAGCGGCTTTCTCCACCAAGGAGGCATTGTGAGTTTCTTTTCACGCACCTCTATGAATGGCTACATCACGGCGACCGCGTTCTTGATCGTCACGTCGCAATTGCCCGGATGGTTTGGCATCACCCTCCATAAGTCGTCCACGTTGACCATTTTCACGGTCATCGAGATCTTGGAAGAGTTACCAAACATAAACAAGTACTCGTTCGCACTCGGTGTTTGCTCCCTTGGGTTTCTGACCATGACCAAGACACTCAAGGTGCAACTGAAGGGCATCAAGAACACCACGCCCTCGGTGGTGGGTAGTAGTGCACATCCAGCAGACGTGGACGAAGCAGACGCGCATGATGGCGATGTCATTGAGGTCAATCTTCATGCCACCGACAACGCTGGCCTCCACCACTCCATGGCGGTGGCGCCCATGACAGTTGTGACAGGAACATCGCGTCGAGCCTCCTCGACAGCACTCTCCACCAAGATCAGCGTCCCTCCCACACCACCGACTTTCATCCAACGGTTCCTGGCCGATAAACCCCATGCGCAACTCGTTTGCTCGGTCGTCTGCGATGGCAGCGCACTGATCGTGTGTGTCGTGGGCATGATCGTCGGTGC
The DNA here is from genome assembly GCA_023336165.1 of Pythium monospermum. NCBI lineage: Eukaryota > Oomycota > Peronosporomycetes > Pythiales > Pythiaceae > Pythium > Pythium monospermum. Next base: position 13,376 of record JAADWJ010000153.1, read on the forward strand.
GGCCCTTGGAGACGACGCCATCAAGCTGACCGGTACTGTGCCAAGTGGACTGCCGTCACCTGTGTTCCCACCGGCTGTGCTTGGCGGACTGATCCCATGGGACCGTTTCCAGTCGATCATCGCAAACGCAGCGATGATCGCAGTCATTTTCTTCATGTCCAGCGTCGCGACTGGAAGTAAACTCGCCAACAAAGACGGGTACGAGATCTCGCCCAACCAAGAACTGCTCGGTCTGGGCTTTGCCAACCTGGGCGCGTCTTTTTTCCACGGTATGCCCTCCAGTGCCGGCATGTCTCGCAGTGCGGTCAACTCGCAAAGCGCGCATACGCCACTGGCGTCCATGATCTCGGCGCTGCTGGTGATCATCACGCTGCTCTTTCTCACAGGCCCACTGTACTACTTGCCCCAAGCGCCCCTTGCAGCGATCATCTTGCTCTCGGCGATCTCGCTGATCGACCGAACCGAGCCAAAATGGCTCAAACATGTGCGTCGCCATGAGCTCTACGTGTGGCTGGGCGCTTTCATTGGCACACTGGCGAGTGGGCTGCTGCGAGGACTGATGGTGTCCATCGCGGCCTCTCTTGTCTCGATCATGGCGCAGTCCAAGAAACCACGCGTGTATACGCTGGGCCAGTACCCGGATGGCTCCTTTGGCGATGCCGAGGCTGTTGACACTGACGCAAAAGAGCTGCTGGATGTGGTCATCGTGCGCATGGAACACACGCTGTATTTTGGCAACACGAGCCACTTCATCCACGGGCTGGAGCGCAAACTGCAGGCTGCCAAGGCGCGCAGCCGCGTGCTGGGCGTCATCGTGGACGGCTCGCGGATGAATGACGTGGACGCCTCGGCCATCCACGCGCTGAAAGAGTACCACCAAAAGCTGCAAGCCCGCGACCAGCAGCTCACGTTTGCCAACCTGAGAGCCGAGACCGCCGACTCACTGTACGCGAGTGGGCTCTGGACGATCAATCCAGAAGACCACAAGCACCAGCATACTCTCACAGGAGATATCAACGCCGCGGTCGCGTTCTTGCGGCGTCCGTATTGCTAGTAACACGGAAGGAGTTGAAAAACAAATACATAAAATATATATTGCCTCTACATTACATTCAATGGCGTTTTTGTGTTTAAACGTATATTTGCCATCTTCGCTTGTTTAGATTCTTCAAACGGAGGAAATGCTATATTTGTCGATGCCCAGCCAGCCAGCCAGCTCAGGTTTTCTGTCTGACCCGTGCTTCTTTCTTGGATGCACGAAAATACACAAAGATGCCTCTCCACAGTTCCCTCTATCTGATCGGATCATTTGCCAGCCTCCTTTGAGCTACTGCCACTTGCGCGCAAGCACCGTTTGATCTCTTTTCTTCCCGGTCGTCGCTACTACTGTATATACTATCGCCTTCCATCCACGTCGTGCCTGCGTGATGGCGCCTCCCAACAAGCGCGACAGCAACAATGGCAGCAGCGGCAATGGCAATGGCAAACCACGCAAGACCCAAAGCAGCCACAACGAAGGCCGCGCCAAGGCGGCGTCCATTTTCTTGCGAGAAGAGCGCAAAAGCGACAAGCGCCAAGTGCTCGCGGACGCATTGACGGCAAATTTGCGTGCCAAATACGCCAAGAATGACCCGGAATTTGGCGACTCGATCGAGTCCATGACCCAGCGGCTCGTGCTTCACACGCAGCGGCGTATTGTGGAAAGTGACATCGTTGCACTGGAAGCCGTCGTGCGCAAGATGAGCCAAGAACGAGTCGCCAAGCGCGGTCCAATCGCTGGGAAACACACAAGTGGCAGTGCTGGTGCTGGTGGTGCTTCTGCTGGACCGGGTGTCCAGCAAATCAACGAGGCCGGCCACTCGCCGACCAAAAATGGCCGCGGCGGAAGTGGGGGCGGCGATCTCAAAGGCCAAGACGAGTGGGTGCTCTTGAACGCGTTGACTTTGGTCGAGTACGAGAGCGACAAAGACAGTGCAAAGAGCCGTCTCGCTGAAAAGCAGCGGCTTCAGCGTGAATGGCTGGATGCGCAAAAGGCTGAAAAAGAACGCCAAAAAACACAAGAACGCCAAGTGCAACATAAGCATTATGAACACCAAGTCGATGACTTGGGCAAGTGGCAAAATGAAGAATCCATGAAAAAGCAACGGCAGCAAGAGCAAGTGTTGCTGGTGCGTGCCGAGCGCGACGAGCAGCTGCGGCAACAGAAATTGCGCCACGACCAGCAACTCGCCATGAAAAAGCGTGAGGAAGAAAGCGACTTGCAGCGTGTCCAACGCGAACTTCAAAAAGCGGACGAAGATGCCATGGTACGCCGCCAGGTGGAACACGAACGTGTGAAGCGGCTCCAAGAAGAGACCGCAAAAGATCAGCATATCAAAACCCGCGTCAAGATTCAAGAGCAAGAAGCCGACGTCCAGCTCATGGAAGCGTACGCGCAGCGGCTCGCGAGAGAAGAGGACGCGCGCATGAACCATTTGCAGACCAAGCTCAAGAGACGCGACAAGATCTCCAACGGCATCGCGTCGTCTCTCCAAGAGCAGCAGCACAAGAAGCTCCAAGAAGACGAACGCCGCGCCGAAGAATACCAGCGCAAGAAAGACGAAGTTGCGATCCAAAAAGAACAGCAAACCGCCGAAATGCGCCGCCGTGAAGCGCAAGAACGCAAACAATTCTTGGAATTGCAACGCCACCAGAAAAAAGAACGTGAACACAAATACGTGGAAGACGATTTGGATTATGCCCAGTACGTCCACAGTGACAGCCGCGCAGCGATGGAAGAGCAAAAAAAGCGTGCCCAGCAAGTGCGCCAGCGCAATGTGAAAGAGCAAGAGCGGCTGCTGGAGCAAATGAAGCAGCAAAAAGAAGGCAAACCGTTTTCGCCTTTGCATTTGCCACGCACGCTGATGAACAGCCGCGAAAAAAATATCAACGCCAAGCAATTGCAAAAGGTTCAAGAGCCTGAGATCGCCACCCAAGTGTTGTCGAAACTCAGCCCAAGCAAAGAGCAAAAAGAATACGCGATTTCCACAAGCTTTTATTGATGAAAATTTATTCGGTGAGAGAAAAATAGATTTTATTATTTATTTATTTTTTCTTTTGACCTCTGTGACAAACAAAAAATATATTTTCCAAAAAATATACGCTGTTTGTTTTATGCACAAGAAGCCGCTGTGATGCTCAACTCTTTTTCCATTTCTTCTGGCAACGCCGTTTCGTGTGATCGTTGCAGTGATGATAGCCCCCGTTTGGATTACAATCAGCCGCTGGGTCAATCCAGCTGGTCAAGTAGTCTTCTACCAGTCGACGGCCCGCTCGCTTGGCCTCGCGCCTCGCACAAACAAGACACCCGTCCGCACGGTGCTCCACAAGGTACCGCACGATCCGAAAGTACCCGTAGCTAGCCGAATGGATCAGCGCGAGCCCTTGACGTTGGCTCTTGCAATGGTCATTCAAGTACTTGACAACATCAAAGTGGTCAAAAATCGTTGCCATATGCATCGCGGTCGAGGCGCAATGTTTGGTGTGGGATCGTTCGTGAAGGAATTGCACGATCACCAAATGGCCGTGCTGTGCCGCGGTATCTTGGACGGCCGCCATAGAATCCACGGGGGATACGTCCGTAAAAAACTGCTCAATCTTCAAGTGGCCATGAGAGGCTGCTGCAAGAACGGCGGACCAATAGTCCCGCTCGAATCCATGGGCATACAAGAACTGCACAATCTCCAAATGGCCATTCTTGGCTGCCCATCGGATAGCGTCACGGGTGCCTTGTACGTTGCACTCATTGTGCAAGAACTGGACAACACCCAAGTGGCCATTCGACGCTGCATCATCCATGGCTTGCTTCGTGCAGCCTTCTGTGCGGTTTCCATACAAGAAGCGTACAATTTCCAAGTGACCTCCCCTGGCAGCATCGTCCATGGCCCTTGTGGTACAACCTTCCGTGCGATGGTTATGGAGAAAGCGAACAGTGTCGAAGTCTCCACGCGCGGCTGCTTCGTCCATGGCATCGCTCGTACAGCCTTCGGTGCGATGCTCCAGCAGAAAACGCACGACTTGTATGTTACTTGCCCTGTTGACCGCGTGTACCGTGCACCCTTCTGTGCGGTGGTCGTGAAGGAACCGCACGATATCGAGATGGCCTTCTGCTGCAGCGGAATCCATGGCGTACGTCGTGCAACCTTCTGTGCGATTATCATGGAGGAAACGAACCACGTGGAGGTGGCCGTGCTTGGCGGCAGTATCCATCGCCGACGAGGTACATCCCTCTGTGCGATGCGCATGCAAATATTGGATCATATCCAAGTTCCCTGTACCAGCCGCTAGGTCCATGAACTTTGTATCGCATGGCAAGTTGACGACGGTGGCTTCAAGCCATTGGAAGAGTGGTAAACAATCTTTTTGGCTCAGCATCGCATGGGCGTGGTGGGTCTTGATCTTGGTCTTGTATTCGGGCCGATTTGTCAGCAGCCACTTGACGATCTCTTGGTTCCGATTTGCGAATGCCTGGTAGACTTCGTGGCTCATGATACGGCCGCCATATTCATGCAGTGCAGGTTGAGCATTGACCCACTCGACCATTTGTAGATCTCCGGACTTGAGACAGTCTCGCCAGACAAACCGAAAGGACATGTAACGTGGATCGATTCGGTATCTTGGTTGTTCTTGATAGTAGCGATACAATCGCTGCAACAATTTCAAGTCGTTGTTCTCCATCGCAATCGCAGGCAACAGCCCACCAGCCAGCCAGGGTGGCGGTATACCCAAGAATCTATGCTTGCCTAGCTCGTCGTGGTGTGCACGAGCCAACTCCACTAAATCGTGTGGGAGGCCGCTCTGGAACGATCCAACATGGAGCAACAAGAACTCATTCGTGAGCACGGCATGTGCTGCGGACGGCGCTGCCATCGTTGGCGAGATCTTGGCAAGAATGAGACTGAGGCGAGGGAAAGAAAGTGTCTATCGACGGCTCCTGTGGATGCTCCGCACCTCTCAATCCAAGCCATCCATCAGCGTAACTACAGCATCAAATCACATCACTTCGGGCCGTTGAGCGCACTCGTTGGGAATATCGATTTACAAAGGCATTCGAGTCCCCATTTGCCTCAATATCGAAATCAAAGTGCAGATAAAAATGGGTTTATAGAGGTATCTCATCGCCCGACCAATCAAATGCAGGTTGCATCTTTTGCTACAAGACAAAAAGCTGAAGAAAATGTGGCATCACGGACACCGTACGTACATCGCCATAGCGTGGCTTCTAGAGGCCGTGCAGAGCTATATAGCACACCATTGGATAGCTCAGGATCTGAACTATCTATTCATACCCGGAGCAACCTCCACTGACCCCCATTTTCGATTGCGCGCAACGCAGGCGCGATTCGGTGCCTTCCATCGATTGCTTCCTCGTCAAGCGCATCACTTGGCGCGGTGCGCTGGATCACCAAAAAGAAAGTGCGACTGCAGAGTTTCTCGCCGATTTGGACCATCGAAAGCGTCGATGTCACGCCACGGCTATTACCCCATGAGATCAGCCAAGCGCAGCGGTTTTTCAAGGCCGAATCCAAACTGATCACGTCCACGCCGGACTCGGCGGATTTGCCCGAATGGAACTTGCCTGAAATCGCATTCGCAGGGCGCTCCAATGTCGGCAAGTCGTCTCTGATCAACGCGGTCGTGGGCCAGTCGGGCCTCGTGCGCACCTCCAAGACCCCAGGGCGCACACAGCTGCTCAATTTTTTTTCCATCGGTGGCAAAGTCGGCAGTCTTCCTGATCTGTCTCTGGTCGATATGCCCGGGTACGGGTTTGCAAATGTGCCCAAAAAAGTATCAGACCAATTCCACGCGCTTGTGGGCGGGTACGTGGAAAACCGGCGCGGCGTCAACTTGAAGACGGTCTTCTTACTGATCGACAGCCGCCGAGGCATCTCCAAAGTGGACGAAGACTTTATGGACTACCTCCATGACCTGGGCGCGTTGTACCAAGTGGTGTTCACAAAGGCCGACTCGCTGTCAATTGCCGAGCTGACCAAGCACGTTGAGCATGCGCGAGAGATCGCCTGTGGCGTGGATCGCATGGTATGTACGGGATTGTATATTTACGTCGCGTCTTGAAAGAGTGAGAGGTTTTTACTGACGAGGGTTTGTGATACTGTTGTCCAAAACCAGAGCATGAATCCAGTGATCCATGTGACCAGCACGAAAGAAAACTTTGGCATCAAAGAGCTTCAGCACCAGATCATCAATTTGTCAGGCTTGTTAACAAACTAAATCCTTCAATTTTGTTTTATGATTCTCCACTATTTTATTATATAAATAAAATATATGGCTCAAAATTCCGACGCGACAGACCGCGGCTCAGATGTTTCAGAACTTGGATTGCTGCCCTCCTCCTCCTCCTCATCTTCCTCCTCATCGTCACCATCTTCCATCTCGTCATCATCATCGCTCTTTGTGCCGCCGCCCCCTCCCTCTCGACCCAGTAAGCTACGGTCGCTCGGCCCACTGGGTCGAACTACGATCGGTAGTTCCACTAGAGGCTGCTCAGAGCCAATGCGGCTCAACTTGGAAAGCCTCCTTGTGAACGATGACGAACGCGACGAGGACGAGGGCTTTCGTGATGCGCTGCTCTCGTCGCTCACAGGAGGAGGAGCCTGGTGGTGGTGGTGGTGAGGTTGGGGGTTTTGGTCTCGACTCGCCATTTGGCTCAGAAATGGAGGCGTCTTTTGCTGGCGGCTCGAGCCACCGGATCCAGGCACATCCGGCAACACCAAGTCCGCCAAGCGCTGGCTTGATCCTCTTGCGGATCGCACTTGTCGCTCTCGCTCACTGCTGCTTGGCTTGCTGGCTTTGGGTTCTTTGGAGTGGCTACGCGGGTGCTGCTGCTGCTGCTGCTGGCGTGTACCCTTGCTGCTCTTTTTGCGGTGCTTGCCCGCTGACTTGCGTGGTGGCTCCGCCGTTCCAGAAACAGCAACGAGTTCCTGGCCTGCTCCTTCGGCTTCCTCTGCTGCTCTTTCTTCTTCGTCTTGGTCGTCGTCCTTGTCTTCATCTTCATTCTCGTCCTGTCCTGCGGCATCCTGGTCATCTTGCGCTTGTCGTCGCTGCCGCTTGTTCCTGCTCTTGCTTTTGCTCTTGGTGCTCTTGCTCTTCGTCATCTTTGGCTTCTTTTTCAGTTCGTCCGGTTCGACCGTATCGGCACCACCACCACTGGCTGGCTGCTCAGCGATCGCCGTTTGACTGGTTTTCTTTCTTCGTCGCACAGACGAAACAGCGCGTCGCTTGAGTTTCTTGGCGATCGCTTTGATGCTGGAAAGGGTGTATTCCTCAGGTGCGCTGCTGTACCCATTCACGATCTTCCCCGGCGGAATATTACTATTACTACTACTATTACTACTGGGCCGTCGTGGCCCATCCGCACACGGTGGCGTTGCTGTTGTTGTTGCTTCCACTCCATCGAGTCCGTTGTTGGGCGGGACGGGCTCTTCTGCACCCGACAAGTCGGACGAATCGCTTGAACTCACCGCTCCTCCTTCTCCTCCTCCTCCTCCTTCTTCTCCATCTCCTCGTGCTCGTCGGCGCCCACTCCTTGTCCTCCCATTGGTGGTCTCCTCCTGAAGATCCACCGTCGCAAACAACTCGGAGATGGCGGCTTCACAGTCGCTCAAGATATCAGCGTTCAGCTCAAGAAGCGCGGCATCGGGCGTGAGGATGGTCAAGCTTTCTAAAGAAGAATCCTTCCCCAGTCCAGCCAGTCGATCGTCTCTGTGGACATCCTGCTGTTGCTGTTGTTGCTGCTGCTCCTGCTCTCTTCTCTTTTCATCCAGCGCCCTCACTTGTGGCAGCAAGCCAAAGTAAATCAGCAAGCTCTGGCACCAGACTCTGCCCATGTCTTCCAGATCCCAGATACTGAACTGGGTATCCTTGCGGGGCCCAAAATCGGGCCCACAAAAAGACGCCTCCAGTGTGTACGAGTTGATCACGCCCAGTTCGTGGTTCACGACCACGCGTGCAGTGTTGAGCTTGGACTTGTGCACTTTGAAATCACAATTCGCAAACGAAAAAAACTCGGAATTTTTTGCGACGATCATGGGGAACACCCGCGGATCGTTCTTGACACTGCTGGCCTGTGTTGTTGCTGTTGTTGGTGCCCCTGTCGCTGTGCCGCTGGAGGAAGTAGAAGTCGCGGCGTGGACCGCGGCGTTCATGGCAGCGTTTTGCTTTTTATTGGCGCGTTTAGTAAAGCAACCGTACGTGAACACGTTCCTGTTGATCGAGTGGCCGTGGAGATCACAGTAAATTGCGACGCGGTCCCGGGTTTGCCAATTTGCGAGCTGCTTTTTGAGATGGTAAATCGTTGGAAACAATTTTTCCACAGGCGCCGACCATTTCCTGTTCAAGTCCCAGCCGGCCAGATTCACACGCGTGTTGCCATGGATCACGCCGTCCGGGTTCAGCATGGGGATGATCTTGAACACGAAATGGGTGCGAAGCACTGCGGCGCCAGAGGACGCGCCAGTGAGGTAGTCCAGCATGCCTTTCATCATCCACGAGGCATTGGGTTCGCCAGGGTGGACGCGCGCGGAAATCACGATGAGCTTCTTTTCCTCCGGCTGTTGTTGTGGAGATTGTTGTTGTTGTGGAGATTGTTGTTGCTCGTAGCGTTGACTGGCCATGGTGGTAGCAGTGTCTTTGGCCGACGACGTGATGGACAGCAAGTCACACGTATTGTGGGCGATGGTTTGGCACAGCTCCAGGCGACGCACATACGCTGAGCGGGCGGGGTCTTGTTCCAACTTGTTCAAGTACTCGACCAAATCCGTGTACGAGTACGGCTGCAGGCAGGCAAAATACACACGGTCATTGGCATGCGCAAAGTGGTACTCAAAGCTGAGTGCGTTTGAGCCAGGCGGCGCATTTGGGGAGCTGGACAAGTCGTACTGGACGTTCGTGCCGCCGTGGACCCAGCCGATCTGTTTGGTCTCGGCATCGAGCTCGGAATACACACATGGCTGCAGTCCGAAACCAAAAAGCGCACCGCTTTTCGCCAAATTTACAAGCGCAAATTTGTACGTGGTATTTGGTTGCGCGTTGCGCACTTCAAAGTAAAACCACTGGCGGTAGGCGCTGTTCTTGACATCTGGGTGGATCAGCAGCTCGTACTCTTGCTTGCGCGTACTGGGAGGGGGCCGCTTTCTATTGGCACTGCTAGAAGAAGTAGTACTCGTGGTGGTAGTACTGGTTGGGGCTGGAGTAGTAGCACTGCTACCGGTAGCAGTTGCCGTTGTACTACTACTGCTGGTTGGAAGAATCGGTATTTCCTCTGTGCCACGATAAACGCGCTCTGCGCGCTGCAAATTGCCGCCTTCAAAAAGCGAGTCAAAGATCAACGTATCGTCTGGCGCGCCACACATTTGAAACACTTGTGGTTGGTTGTATTCGTACACGTGGAGCCGAAGTGAGACTTGTTGTTGGTCGCTGTCTGGCTGGTTATGGGCATCCACTGGTTTGACTGGTCGCGGCTCTTGGAGGTTAGGTTCGGGTGGGAAATTACGGTGCTCTGGGTGGAGATGCCTTCGCACAGGCAAGTGCATGGGTCGGCCATCTACGCCACCAGTGCTAGCGAGTTGCGGCTCATCGAGCAGCTTGATCAATGGAAGCGGAGGCGGCAGAAGCACGTCGGCATCGTTGGCCGCTTGGCGGAACCGCGCAGCGCGGAACTTGTTGATCAGCGATGTCATGGGAGCGGAGGGGGAGCATCAACAGCAGCGACGGAGCAGAGCAACACCACGAGGAGGGAACATACTATCTACAGCGGCGACGACAGTCGGATGAATAAAGAAACGGTATTGTAAGCTCAGGATATTATGGGAAAATCGAAACGACGTGGGTCTCACGCTGACGGGTCACCACGATCGACCCGACCCGTTTGGATTTGAGCAATCAACCCATCGCACACCAAAGAGAACGATGCAAAATTTGATGCACCCAGCGCACCAGACAAATCTGCCAAGGGACTTCAACTTGCGTCGGTCAACTCATTTTTTTTTGTATGTTTTGCGTGCACTGAGTGGATACTTTGACTGACCACTTGTGTGGCCCACAGAGTGTGGGTGCTCGTGAAGCCACTCGTTGCTGCTGGATACTTGCAGTCGTTGCACAGAGTGCACGTATGAAGAATTCTGAGATTGATGACGCCTGTGATGGCAACCAAGTTGCTTTGTGTGGCATCGAGATCGCTATCCACACATGGCTTGATGGATTTCACTTGATACACTGAATAGATTTCCCGATTAACGGTACCGGTAATAAATATATGCAAACTATTATAATTGTCAGTTTTACCGTAAAAACATGATTAATTTACAGCATCAATACCGGAAAGGCAATAAAACAACCAGTGCTGCACTGTGCCGCTGCAGAGTATGTACAGTATATAGTGGCAGTCACTGACAGGCTGTCATCATCCGCTGCTGCTGTCACAGCAACAGCGGATGATGGTCAGTTGGAAGGCAGCCAGGCTAAACTATTTTGATATGATTTTTTTTGCGAGTGTTGGTCCGTGATTTCATGGTCCACCCACTGGTCACGTGGCAACGAGATACAGTATTTACGATGAAATATAAGGTACATTGGAGTGTACGACACCGTATTTTATTGAATTTTACAGTAGTTGCTGAAACGGTTTATGTTGTTCCTGTATTTTTACGGTTATATCTCTGTTCACAGTGCACATAGATGGGCCAAATCTCAGTTTTGGATCCTGCAACGTACATGAACCGCAGCGACTCTATCAACCACGATAGAATATACTTCGAGAAAATGGAAATATGTACCCGGAATCTCCACAAGCGCGAAGACTGTGTCGAACGGTGCTGTACTCGAGAAAACTCTCGCAGACACGAGTGACCACAAGTTTCACAGGAACTTTTCCAGTGTGCACCGGTACTTCGACGCCCGGCCTGCGTGACTCACTATGATGTGGTACCTGTACAGTTCACAAGTATAAATTTAGTGCATACACAGATCCGAGTATCAAGCGATGAGGCGTGGATGTGTGGCTCATAGGGACTTGGCTCGAAAAGAACTGCCATTACTCCTTTGGACCCGTGAGAGCCACAGCACTCCACTTTCAAAAGCCCCACATACTGATCCACCTAGACAGCTTCCACACACTCACTGCACAGATGCCACTCGTTGGAACTATGCAAGACGACAACCGCATCGCCAGGACCCCCAGTATGGCCGTGCCACTCCATGAAAAATGCCAGTACACCAGCAAGTCCTGCCCCAAACGGAGAGCGGTCAAGATTGACGGCCAGTTCCACACGCTCTGTGAGCACCACCGACAAATCGCAAATAGAAACCAAGCGCGGCTCCAGTTGCGGCGTCGCATGTTGCGAGAGCAAAAACAAGAGGTGAGGAATCAACACAGCCAAGACACAGCAGCACCGAGGTCGCCGCCTCACAGCGACTCGGATGACTCGTCGTCGTCTTCGTTTTGGTACACAAGCCAGTCAAATTTGACCGCCCACAATCAATTGCCCACCAGCATCTTGGGTCCAATCGAAGGATTGACACAAGAAGATCTGGATATCCTGATGCAATTGCTGGACAGCGATGAGGAACAACTCTTCGGTCCTTGAATAAAGTGCACCAGCCACCAAGTCGAATTACCCACAGCTACGGACCCGAATTGCACACCGTCTTTCCAAAATGCTACAAAGCTAAATAACCAAATAACTCATCTAATGAAAATTCCGAATTCTTTTGCATTTGATGATGTGTGAAATTGTATCCATGTTGAAGTAACAGTCACAGTGCCCCAGTGGGGGTACTATTACTTGGAAATCCAGTCACCAAGAAAACAAAACAAAACGCACGATGTTCAAGGGCTTGACGAAAGATCTCGCGGGCACGGCGGATATTTGCTCGGCTGTCACGGACCCCGCCAAGCTTGCTGGTGGCTCGTATTTGTTGCCGCATGAAGAGGTTCTTTTCGCGTTCCAGTCAGGGAAAGAAGAGTTTGTGTTTACGAATGAAGCGCTGATCACAGTGGAAGGCGAAAATGCCACAACGACACGCAAGCTCGTGGAACGGTTTGAATACCGCGATTGCGCGGTCAAAGACGTCCAGTTTGAGACGACAGGGCGCGTTGACCGCGATTGCGAGATCAAGTTTTGTATCGGCACAAAAGAAATCTCGATTGATATTGCGCGGAAAGAGGAAACCGCAGTCAAAATGTACTACAAGGCGTTGATCGCGCTGTCTCGTGAGCAAGACGAGCGCCAGCGCAACTGGCAGTTTGCCCAAAATGGGTTAAGCGACGCCGCAAAGGCCATGAAACTGAAAGGATTGTCGTTGAAAGATGCTGGGGAAGAACCCCTCTTGACGCAAGCCAATGACGTTATTGCCTGGATGCAAAAAGACTTTGAACAACTCAACCCACGATGCTACAAAGAGACGATCAAGGCAGCGCTGCAAACGGCTACTTAAGTGGGCGTAGTATTATGTATTACTACTGTACTAAGCAATATCCACTGAGAAGGAGTAATACATGTCTAGCCGTTACTTCATCTTGTTCATGGTCTGGATCTCCGCAAAAGAAGCTGAGATGAAATCACGGTAGCAGCGCGGTTGAAGTTGCTTGTACTTGTCCTGGAGCCAATTCGCCACATCATCGGCTTGCTTCGTGAGCGACACGCCGCTGCTGTCGCCAAGACGCAGCGCGGCCGCCGCGTGGCCGATCGAGTTTGTCGCTAGCTCCCACTTGCGCGCATTCGAGTGCTGTTCTCGACCCACGAGCTCCAGCACTTTGTAATATTCAATCGCGGTTGGCTGTTCGCTTGTCGCGATATCGATCGAGATATGGGTCCCGCCGATGCGAAACTTGATCTCGCAGTCCCGATCCACGCGCCCGGCCGTTTCAAACTGCACTTGGCTGATCAAATTGCTCTTGTAATCCAAGCGCTCGACCAGTTTGCGCGTGGTCGTCGCGGTTTCGCCCTTGGTCGTGATCAATCCTTGGCTCGTGAACGTAAACTCTTCTTTCGACGACTGCAACGAGAACATGATGCTTTCACCTGGCACAAGAAACGGAAACGCGAGGCATTTTTCAAAGTCGTACACGGGTTTGCAAATGTCAGCAGAGCCCGTGAAATCGCTTGCTAGTCCCTTGAGCATTGTGGTTGGATTGATTGTGTGGATGTTGTTTGGATCTGTTGTGACTGGAGATCTTCTTGACGGGATCCGTTCGCAGTACTGTACCAGTTAACGTTAGGAACACATTGTCGACATGTACTCAGACTCAGACTCAGCTTATGTTTCTCAAATACTGACTCCTCGCATTCAGCACACTGCTTCATCTATCCTTCCATCTCTCTTCCTCCCAACGGCATTTGCATTTGCATTTGGAATGCTGAATGAATGCTCCCAAGTCGCGGGGTTCGAGATCGCCATTGCATCTCCAATATCCGATGTCCAAATCTATCTATAATAACCGTGTCCCAATCGAAACCGGTCTTGTCACCTCAGATGACCTCCCATCAAATTGCGATGACACGATGGGGACCAGAAAAGATTCCTTTCGTGGGTCACATTCATCAGTCAGCGACATGGCTGCTGAACTTCATGGCGCTATGGTGGGACAAGCGCGAGCCGCATGTGCAACATTACATACGGGTATTATTGCAACGGGACAGGCCAACAGATGTCACTCGTGCGTGGATGCGTATCTGGGTGACATCCAGTCTTCCAGTGCAGTGTGGATGTGCAACCGTCTCGCGGGCACAAACAGGAAACGAATCCGCTTTCACAGCCAAACTGCCGGTGTCGACGTGTGTGGTGTGGGCGGGTTGGTCTCTTGGTCCCTGTTGTTGCTGTGCTGGCCGCAGTCTCTCATCATTCCCCAACTCGCCCCGTTCGAGTCACCGCTTCTTCATTTCGTCATTGTCTCCATCATGAAGTCTGCATCCGCGCTTATCGTTGCGGCCTCCATGGTCGCGTCGACTGCCACTGCCATTGACTACATTGGTGGATGGATCCCAGCGCCACCGAAGACCCAGTGTGTCGATATCTGTGTCAACTCTAAGGCCACACCGTACTGCTTCAACCCAACGCCAGAGTGTCTCGCCAAGAAGCAACGCCCTGGAGACTTTGACTACATGGTCTTGGAGCAAGTCTTTGTGCCGCAGTTTTGCCGTGACTTGCTCAAAGGCGTGGATTCGACCATCTCGCACCAGAACGTCTTGCCGTACCCAGCCGGTGTCGCGTGCAAGCCTGAGGTGGTCAAGAGCGAACTGACCATCCACGGCTTGTGGCCTAACTACAACGACGGCTACGCTGGCTGCTGCAACGTCAGCGACTCGATCTCGAACCACCCATACCACGCTGCTGACTTTGCCAAGAACCAGCCAACGCTTCTCAAGGAAATGGCCGCCAAGTGGGTCGACCCAACGCAGGCCAACGAGTACGATACGCTTTGCGAGATCTACAACCACGAGTTCCAGAAGCACGGCACTTGCTACAACGCGTTTGGCGACGACTGGGAGAAGTCGGCTGTCAACTACTTTGGCGCGACGCTGACTGTCGCATCGACCTTGCAGTCGGCGACAACCAAGATCGGCGAGTGGGCTGCCTCGGCCAAGCCAGAGACCACGCTCGCTGCGATCAGTGCGTTGTACCCAAAGATCGTGCAGGTGTTCTGCTCGTCCAACGCGGGCGTGAACGAATTCTCTGCCATTCGCTCGTGCTTCAACAAGCCAGCCACCCTTGATGCCGCTGGCCCATTCACGCTCAAGGACTGTGCGCCACCAGCCAAGAGCTCGGCGTTCGTGCCGTGCAATGGCTCACTGCCGATCTCGCTGGCGAAATACGTGGCGCCTGGCACCACACCAGCGCCAACCACCGTGGCCCCACCGACTCCAACCACCGTGGCGCCGCCACCAGTTTGCCCTGACGCGGAATAAGCAGGAGGGTTCGTTGTAGTGAAGTACTTCGAAGTAATACAGTAGACGAAGATTTCTTTATCCGTTCCCATTTTGAAAATCCACCATATGCGCAACATAAACACAGGTCGATCAAGCAACATTACGCCACTCCTCAATTTTCCATCATGTTTCCGTCTCGCCAACGTGTGATCGCCTATTGCACGGCTGCCGTCGTTGCGGTCGCGTGCACACAGGAGCGCAACAGCGCCACTGCCATTGATTACATTGGCGGGTGGGTGCCAAGCACGAGCAAAACCCAGTGCGTCAACGTTTGTGGTGCCTCCAAGAGCGCGCCGACATGTTCTGACCCGATGGACCGCGCGTGCACCGTCAAGAAACAAACGCCCGGCGACTTTGACTACCTCACGCTGGAGCAATTGTTTGTGCCACAGTTCTGCCGCGATTTGCTTGAGGGCGTCGATTCAACCGTCTCTCATCGGAATGTGATCCCTTATCCAAAAGGAATCACGTGCACGACGGAAATTGCCAGGAACGAACTCACGATCCACGGACTCTGGCCCAACTACTACGACGGCTACCCAGCCTGCTGCAACGTCAGCGCCACGATTCCAAATAAACCGTACAACGCTGCTACGTTTGCGGCCAACAAGCCAAAGCTGCTCAAAACCATGGCCACCAAATGGATCGATCCGACCCAAAATAACGCATACGATACACTTTGCGAGATCTACAACCACGAGTTCCAAAAGCACGGGCTTTGTTTTGCAGCTTACGGCCAAGACTATGAGAAGGCCGCGCTCAACTACTTCCAGGCGACGCTGGCTATTGCCGCCATACTAGATGCCGCGACCGCTCAGATCAATTCCTGGGCAAAGCTTCGCGTGCCGCTGACGACTGTCGCCAGCATCCAGGCGCTGTACACCCACCGGATCCAGGTGCTTTGTTCAGCCTCGGGCACTGCATCAAACCAACTCGGAGCCATCCGTACTTGCTTCGAGAAGCCCATCGCTCCGACCAGTACTGCTCGTTTCCTTCAGAAGGATTGCGCCGCTGCAGTAGCCGCTGGTGCTTTCGTTCCATGTGATCCAGATTTCCCTGTGACGCTCTTGGGCTACACGCCCCCAGCACAAATCGCCTAAGCACCTACGCACTCTGTACAGTAATTATCTCAAAGAAAGGATCAAATCTCGATCTTGCCGCCATACTTTAAAGCATTTTATTGCTCCACACCGCGACACCCATGGTCAATCGGTGTTTTAACACCGTATGACAATACCACGCATGGTAGTCCATCGTGGTGGTCACAGAACCACGGCTGTAAACCCTATTGTACCGATAATAACTGCATTTGTTCAGTCTTTGGCCCAAGGGATATACCGTAGCATGCGCCGCAAGCGTCGTCACCAATTAGCCATCATGTGGTGGTATAGAGACGTCAACACGCGTTTGAAAAGTTTAATATCTCATCAGAAATAACGCAACGTAATTATTGTATCCACAGCGACTTCCACGTGCCATCGCGCCATGGGCAATGCACAGCCTCATGGGCAAATCACCAAAGTCATTTATGGAGTTGCATCAAAGTTCACCCCAGTATCCACAGAATGTGGAGTCGATCTGCGAACGCACGACACAGAACTCGTGGATAGTGACTGAGGTGACTTCGTCTCTGTTGGACCATCAGAACACCCAGTCCATAAATCCATACGGTTTGAGTGGATGTCACTAAACCCGGGTGTTCAACTCCAAAAAATCTGCATTTCTGCATTTCTGGACGGTTGCACCACCGCGCGACTGTTTCTTTTTGGACCGACTGCAAACCCACAAGCGCAACTTCGCCCAAAATCGCACCGGTTCAGCGAAAGAGTCTGAGCGAAACGAGGGAGCGCGAGTCGCAGCGAGAAAGAAGGAGACAAAAAAGGAGAGAAGAAGACTTCCCGGTACCGGTATCGATATTGGGCGAACATATCATCACGGTTTCTCCATCATGAGCGACCGCGACGAGGACAGTGGCGTGGCCACGCCGATGGCCGAGTACCAACTCGCAGGATCTCCGCGACACTTGTCGCCACAGTCCACACGTGTGTCCGCATCCACATCGCCGTCCACACAGCATCCGCACAGTGGTGGAGAACCTTCTTTCCAACTCAAGAGTCCATTCAGTGGGAAAAATCGTCCGCGTCCACACCATGTGGATGGCGAGAGTAAGTCACCGCATGGAAATGGAAATGGCGATAGTGACGGAAATGTCGACATTATGAGCGACGCATTTGCCGACCAAATGGTGGATACTGTGGTCTCATCCCCGCGCAGTGGGCTGAACGACATCCACGAAGAAGGAAATGGCGGTGAGGACGACGACAGCGACAGCGATGACGAAATGAAGAAGAAGAAGCAAGGGAAACTGCAAGATCCGACAACAGAAAACGACGCACAAGATGACGACGACGGCGACGACGACGGCGACGACGACTACCGCTACGTGTACCTCAACAACCCCGAGGCCAACACGCGCTTTGGCTATTGCTGCAACTTGGTGATCACGTCGCGGTTTACGTTGTACAATTTCATTCCGAAATTGTTGTTTTACGAATTTTCAAAACTCGCGAACGCGTATTTTTTGGTGATTTCCGTCATGCAAACCATCAAACCCATTTCCAACACGGGCGGGTTTCCCGCGTCTTTACCAGCTCTTTCGATTATCGTGCTCATCGATATGTTTTTCGCGTGCTTGGAAGACTACAAGCGCCATAAAGCTGACCATACCGCCAACGAATTGCCGTGTCTCCAGTACTCGCTCGCGACCAAAACGTTTGAGAAATCCAAATGGCACTTGCTCCACGTTGGCGATATCGTCAAGATTCATAACCGCGAGGCGGTGCCCGCAGATCTTGTGATCCTCGCGGCTTGTGAACCGGAGCCAAGTAACCCAGCGGGCATTTGCTACGTGGAGACCAAGTCTTTGGATGGAGAAACCAATCTCAAGCTTCGCCAAGGACTTGAAGCGACCTACACGACCATGCTGAGCGACGCGCAGGTTGCCGACATCGCTGGCGTCATCGTCTGTGAGAAGCCGAACAATGCGATCCATCGTTTTAGCGGCACGCTGTCGCTCGGAAACGGCAAAAAAGAAGTGATCTCGTCCAACGCCGTGCTCTTGCGTGGCTCCACACTGCGCAACACTGAGTATATCTACGGGCTCGTGGTCAACACCGGGCCAGATACCAAGATCATGATGGCGTCCTCGACCACGCCTATGAAATGGAGCAACATGGAAAAGCGGCTGAACCAACAAATCGCGTACATTTGCACGTTGATGGTCGTGTTGTGTCTCACAGGCGCCATCCTTTCGACCATTTGGAACGCCAAAAATCTCAGCAAGAAACAAGACGAAGGCGCGTGGTATCTCTTTGACCGCCGCGCGATTGCCATCAGGAGTCCCGTGGGCAACTTTTTTATCCAAGTGTTGTACTATTTCTTGTTGCTCAATTCGTTTATCCCCGTGTCGCTCTATGTGAGTATGACGTCGGTCAAGTTTATGCAAGCGTATTTCATGAACAACGACTTGGAAATGTACCATGAGGAGACCGACACGCCATTCCAAGTGCGCACCATGTCGTTAAACGAAGAATTGGGCCAAATTGACTACATTTTCAGTGACAAAACCGGCACGCTGACGTGTAATATCATGGAATTCCGCAAGTGTTCGATCAATGGTGTCGCGTATGGGTATGGGCAAACGGAAGTGGGTATCGCAGCGCAAAAGAGACGCATGGCCGAGGGCGGAGGAGGATTGGATAGCCCCGCCGTGGCGGCTACTGCCAATGGCAGAACGACGCCGACCGCGACCAAGAGTGCCACGACGATCATGGAAGAGCGTGAAGATGAAGTGGAAAACGACGCGCACCACCTCCACCGCGTCGTCAAGGCGCCATTTGTCAATTACCAAGACGACAAGATCTTTGATGGGCTGGCGCTGGACGATAAAAACGCCAAGATGATCGCGGCATTCTTTGAGCATTTGGCGGTATGCCACACGGTCATGCCAGAGCGTGCATCTGACGGGAGCGTGCGGCTCAGTGCATCGTCCCCTGATGAACAGGCGCTTGTGGCGGCCGCGGCTTGCTTTGGCTACAAGTTTGCCGCCCGTTCGCCTGGCAAGGCCATGGTGGAGTATTTTTCTTGTCTCTCCAGTCATGAACCGGCCCCAGGAAGTGAGAATCCAGTCGGCGAGTATCAAGTACTGGAAGTGCTGGAGTTTAACAGTACGCGGAAGCGCATGTCGGTGATCATGCGTGGTCCCCATGGCGAGTTGAAGCTGCTGTGTAAGGGCGCCGATACCGTCATGTACGAGCGGCTCCGCCCGACGACAGACATCCATGTGCTCCAAGTTCGATCACAAACGCTGCAGCACATGGAAACGTTTGCTTCGGAAGGATTACGTACACTGGTGATCGGATCGACCGACGTGGACCCTGCATTTTACGATGACTGGGTGCTTCGCTACCGCACTGCGATCAACGATATGCGGCAAATTGAGATGCGTCGCCTTGGCGAGCCGAACGATATTGATTCATGCATGGAAGAGATTGAAGTGAATCTCGAAGTGCTGGGGGCGACCGCGATCGAAGACAAACTGCAAGCCGGCGTCCCCGATACGATTTACCGGTTGCGGCAAGCGTCGATCAAGATCTGGATGCTCACTGGCGACAAGGAAGAGACCGCCATCAATATTGGCTTTGCCTGTCGCTTGTTGACGCCAGATATTGAACGAATCGTGATCTCAGCGGATACTCATCCTGATTTACTCTCGATCATTGAAGAACTGGAAGCGTATGCCGACCACCCAGGCAGCGATCCGAATATGGCGATGGCACGCGGCAAAGGAGACACGAATGGGAATGCCACCAGCACGGTTGTCAACGGTGATGGTAGTGCGAGCGAAGACTCGGAAGACACGCATCCACTCACACGCATTGAAAGTATCGCCCACATCAACGCCAGCCAAGAAGGATTGGCGCTTGTGATCGACGGTGAGACGCTGGAGCTCGCATTGGAAGAGTGTCCGATGCTGCTGCTCAGCGTCGCGCTCAAGTGCGTCGCAGTTATCGCGTGTCGTGTGTCCCCGGCTCAAAAAGCCGAACTCGTTCGCCTTGTGCGCGACAACAACCCAAAAGTTCGCACACTGGCGATTGGCGACGGTGCGAACGACGTGTCCATGATCCAGTCGGCGCATGTTGGCGTGGGAATTTCAGGCCAAGAAGGGATGCAAGCCGCTAACTCGTCGGATTACGCGATCGCGCAGTTCCGATTCTTGTCACGGCTTCTTCTTGTCCACGGCCGGTGGAATTATGTGCGCATGGGCAAGCTCATTCTCTACATTTTCTACAAAAACGTCATGATGAACTTGACCCAATTCTGGTACATGATCTTCACGGGCTTTTCAGGCCAGAAATTCTTCCTCGAGTGGGGTCTCCAAGGCTACAACCTCATTTTCACAGCATTGCCCATCGTGCTCATCAGTACTTTCGAACAAGATGTGCCGGCATATTACGCCCACAATTACCCTGTGCTGTACCGTGTCGGGCAAGAGAATAGCCACTTCAACACCAAGATCGTGTGGGCGTGGATCTCGTCGTGTGCGTGGGAGTCGCTCGTGATCAGCTTTGGCACGATCTACGGCATGCGGTACTTGATCGAAACGGGCGAGACGCCCAACATGTGGGTCTATGGATGCTGCGCGTTCACAATCGTCGTGCTGGTCGTCACGCTCAAGCTGTGTTTGCATCAACAAATGTGGTGGCCGTTGATCCACATTCCGATCTATTTGGTGTCGTACTTGCTTTGGATCGCCACTGCGGCGTTCATTTCGTACGGCAAATCGGTCAGTTCCGCGTACTGGAACGGTGTGTTCACCAATGTATTTGGCACCAAAGTGTTTTGGCTGCTTATGCCGCTCATCGTGTTGACGGCGCTTTCGCGAGACTTCTTGTGGAAAGGATACATGCGTGCATTCCAGCCAAATTACAAACATTTGGCACAAGAAGTCAATGCCTTTGGACTCAAGCACTTGGCGGATTACTTGCTGTCATTCCCACCGCCGACATCGATCCCATGCGATGCAGAGTCACGATACCCGGAAGGAGAGCAAGTGGTGGCAGCTGTGCCGACCAAGATCACCAAGAAGCAACAAAAGCAAGCGACCATCGCAGCAGCCGCGGCCGCAGCGGCGAAACTCACGACGGGCAGGAGTGGTGGACTGGGCATGTCGCGCAAGTCGTTTACGCGTGGCAGTGCGTTCAGTTACGATGCTGAGAGTGTCATGGTCGAGTCGTTCATGGCCACCGACCGGTACAACAGCGCCACCCACGATACGAAACCGATCTTTGAACGCCACGCCAGTCGTGGTTCCATGGCGTTCCATACGATTATCGGTGACAGCGGCATGCGTGGGTGGCTGCCTGGTGGTGGCAGCAGTACTTCAACAGCAAGTGCGGCAGCAGCAGCCTCAAGTGGTGGTGGTGACGAGCAAAACACTCCTCATGGCCGGGGCAGCGAGCGTCAACAGTCGGTTGGCAACATTTTCCGTGGCGCGCGCCATTCATTTGGTCGCAAGCGATTCTTTTCCGTGGCGACGGTCGGCTCAGGAGGCTCCATGGCAAGTGCAAGCGCACCAAACATCCACCCACCAAGTGCTGGAAGTGAAACTGAAATGGCCAATGTAGGCAGCAGTGAAGGCGCGATCACTAGTGGCGGCAGCAACCGCAACTTACGTCGCAATTCGCGTGCCTTGTCAGGTGACGGCCACACACCATCGCCCCACTTGGCGATGCTGGAAGAGCGCGAGCAGAGACAGAGCACCATCGGCTCGCGCCAGTTGCGACGCCACACGTCGACGCCCGAGCCACGCATGCAACGGCAATTGTCGGCCTAGAGACGAGAACGTGAATTCCACTGAGAAAACGTGAGAAGATGCATAGAGAGACGAGAGACCGAGATAAGCTTCGAGAGAGAAAGATAGAGAGAGAAATACCGTGCATACTTGCTTGAAAGATAACGCCACAAGTTGTAACAAAAAAGAAGAAGGAAGAAACACATGTGGTTAGGATCTATTGAGCTGTCTGATCATCTTTTGGCGCTGGTTTCGTTCTTGGTACGGTTCTTGGCAGGTGGCGATGCACTGCGACGCAAGCTGCGACTTCGGCTCTTGCTTCGACTGGAACTGTGCGAGCGGCTCCGGCTGCTTCTGCTGCTGCTGCAACCGCTTGCACTGCGGCGGCGGCGACCTCGGCGTGGAGACCGACTCGCGCTTCGACTGCTTCGACTGCTCACACTACGACTGCTACGACTGCTTCGGCTAGAGCTGCGACTGAAGCTACGGCTTCGACTGCTTCGGCTTCGGCTTCGGCTTCGGCTTCGGCTTCGGCTGCGGCTACTAAAGCTTCGGCTTCGGCGACCACTGCGGCTGCGGCTTCGACTCGGGAACCGGCGTCCTCGTGGGCTCGGCGACCGTCGACCGCGGCGCATCGGACTTCCCACGCCCCTCGCATTGCGTCCGCGGAATGGCGACCCCGACCGCGAACGATTACGAGAACGGGAACGCGTCCGAGATCGAGAAAATGACCGAGAGAATGAACGTCGTCCGCGGCGATTGAACGGACTGCGACGGCGAACAGGCGACCCACCGTAGCGTCCACCACGTCCACCACGTCCACCACCACGGCCTCCGAAGCGCACGGGGCCTCGCAACGGGCCACCGCCGCCACGTCGATCCCTGTTGAACGGTGACCGGGACCGCGACCGAGTCCGCGAACGGGACCGGGACCGTCGACCGCCACGGCCTCTCCCGCCTGTTGCTGCTCCACGGAAAGGCGAGCGGCTTCTTCCGTTCCCGGGGCCGTAGCGATTGCCATTGGCGTTGTTACGGTTCCTCGCTGGTGAAAGCGATCGCTTCTGGTACTCCACCCGGCGCCCATTGTTATTACGTGTTGTTGCCTCATTTGCTCGCTTTTTGGCAGCGTCCATTTCTCGCTTCCGTTTTTCGTCTTCTTCTTTTTGTTCCTTCTCCAGTTCCTTTTTGAAATCGCCAAATTCCACGCGCACTTTGCGTCCATCCAGCCAGCCGTCGTCCATGTGGTCTTGCGCACTTTGCGCATCCTCTTGGGTCGCAAACTCGACAAACGCGACCCACTTAGACACTTTCGACCGCTTGTCTTTCATCAAATGTACGCGCGTGACAACGCCACCAAACTTGCCAAAAATCTCTTTCAAATGGTCGGCATTCACGTTGCGAGTGAGGTTTCCCACGCGCAGGGACGCCGTTTTCGTCTTGGATGGACTCACGCTCTTCTCGCGTCGACGCTCAAAGGACTTGTCGTCTTTGTCCTCTCGTGTGGGCGGCGACGAGGCTCCTCCTGCAGCTGATGGTGCCGATGCTTCCGCATCAACCATTGGATGGTCGTTTCCCTTGTCTTCTGACGCCGATTTGGACCGCGACTTCGAGCGTCGAGGGGAACGCGACGTGGAGCGTCGTTTACTGGCGCTTGATACCGCCGTACGTTCGGTTTCCGCTGCGCTACCCATTGGAAAGTTGCCACGCCGTGCGTCTGTGCTTTTTGCTCCTTGCTTGCTTTGCTTTCCGTGCAAGTTTCCTTGGATCTCGCGGCCACACGCCGTCGTGCAACATTGGGGAGAGCCTTCGAGCAACATAGCATATTCTGGAGTTGTTGTTGGGAAAACATTTGTGCAACATTACAATATACGTCACAAAAGTGAAGCTGGTGTGACCATCAACCAATTTGTTTTTGTCAACGACACCACGGACAATGAAAGCTGCTGATGCGCGAAGGCAGCGCTTTATCCAGAAGAAAAGGTGACGATTTGATGATATGCGCATACTTTATCGCGTACTATAAGCGTGCAACTTGCTGTCAATTCGTCATATGGTCGCTAACGTGGTGTCTATGTGCCTATAGAAACCGTTATATTACCACCTCTCACAACCAACATGACCCTCGCTTCCACCTCGCGCAGCGCCTTCTGAGCACAGTCAACGCCAATTCAGCGAACCAACCAACTCACGAAGCCATAGAGGACCACATGGACCAGTTTTCGCAGCTTCAAGCGGAGCTCGACACGCTCCAGGAGCTCAAAACATGGACAGCTCACTTTGTGGAACTCCAAATGCAGTGGGTGGAATGCGGCGCGCGCTTGGATAGCACAGTGGCGCTGCGTATTTGGGACCGTATGGACGAAATCGCTCGTTGCGTTGCAAGCGCGGGCGACCCAAAGCAGCAGCTT
Source organism: Pythium monospermum (assembly GCA_023336165.1). Taxonomy (NCBI): domain Eukaryota; phylum Oomycota; class Peronosporomycetes; order Pythiales; family Pythiaceae; genus Pythium; species Pythium monospermum. Next base: position 37,621 of record JAADWJ010000153.1, read on the forward strand.
GCTGTGTTCCACAAGGAGCTACCTGCGTTTATCGACCGTGTGGTCAAAACCGTGAAAAAGACCGTCACGCGCAAACCACTCAGTGGCGGCAGCAACAACGACCACAACCACAGCCACCGCGATCCGTTGTTGCGGCCACAGCTGGCTTTGTCACTGTCCTCGTCGCTTCAGCCGCCGCCACTTGTCGAGCTCACCCACCAGTGGCTGCCGCGCGTATTGCGCGACATCTGCGCGAGTGTGGAGCGCGACGCCGCCGATGGCCGCTGCCGCCCATTGCTTGTGGCCGCAGCACGGAGGCTCTTGTCGGTTATCCATGTACAGAATCCGTATGCCTGTTTCGGTGTGTTGTACCGACCGCCGCCGTCCGAGACCTCCGAGACTGCTCAAGCATGGGTGCTCCACGCAGCCCCGCATGCGGCGTCTGTCGCGCACCTTCTTCACCATGACTTTGACGGGATCTACAACATCGCACGGTGGATGGAGGCGCCCCAGGACTCGACTTTCTGGCAGTCATTCGACCAGCTGATTGCGCTCGTGCGCCACGTCGCGGTCGCGTTCCACCACGTCATGCTCCACTTGTACGCGACCGCGATGCAGCGCCAAGACCCACACGCGACTGCCCACAGCGTTGCACTTGAGATCGCCGACGCGTACAGCCACCACACGTCATTTGCGTTACAGACCAGCGGCTATGGGCTGGCAAAATGGCTGCAAAGCTCAAGCGATCCGGTCTTGCGGGAGACGTACCACTGGTTCCCAGAAGTGCTCGTGTACGTGGACCAATGGCGCCATGAGTACGACGTGTACGAGCATGGCTTTGCGCCCGACGCCAAGTCGCGTGACTTTGAAATCGGGGTCAACAAGTGGGAAACCTCCAAGTCCTGGCTCGCGATCGCCCACCACGCAAAGCAAATGGTGCAAACGTGGCGCAAAGCGCGGGTCGGCACACAGCCACTGACGTTCTCCAAGCTTGGCCGACTTGAGAAAGATATCAAATACCGTTTGTGTGAGATCACCGACTTGCTGTACAAGCAGAACATTGCGAAATGGACCACGTACCGCAAACACCACACGCGTGTGCGTTTGCTCACCGAGCTCCAGATCATGGAACAGGACCCAGGCATCCAGCCTTTCAGTCTGATCAAGCCCGACGCCATCCATGCAGCCAGCAAGCACGCCGCCGCCGCCACAGTATACCCACGAAAGGAACAGATTTTCTTTCGCCCACCGACTGTGAGCGCACGCGCCACGGCCGTTGCTGCCAAAGTCAAAGGGTCACCAGCAGCAGCAGCAAAAGCAGCCTCCACACAAATGACAATGGAGCAGCCAGCGTTTGCTCCAGTCGACGAAGACTCGATTTTCAAGTGGACGGATAATGAGATTGACGCCCACGAACAAGAGACCGAGCGTGTGTACGAGCTGCAAGGCGATCTCTTGCTTGCGCAGGATAAACTCACGATGCCGCCGCTTTTGAGAATGGCCCAGGAGGAACCAACCAACAGCCACAGCCACCCACAGAACCAGAGCCAAGACCGCCCTGATCTCTATTACACGCGAGCCATGGGCGACGACGTATCCGTGTCCCGTGGCTTGGCGTCAAGCTGCAGGAGGCTGACTGCAGTGGCCCATGAGATTGTCGCACACGGAGAAGAGATCGCGCTCCATGGCGCTGCGGCGGCGCTGATCCAACGGCCGTCTCTTCGCACGGTGAACGCAGATGATGATGAACTGGAGGACGCGGTCCGTGCGAGTGTCTCCCGCTTGCTGGATCTCCTGGATCGGCCTGGGTCCAGTGAAGAGGAGGATCCCAAGGCTGTCTCGACGGTGGCCGCCAGGCAAATGGCAGTGGAAGCGCTGGCGCTGCTGAGACGTGTACAACAACAGCAAATTGCGTAGCTCTCCAGATATCTAGGTTTCACGATCAGACATCAGACACACCAAAAAAAAAAAAACAGCCAAAAAAATATATTTATGAATCACTTTTTGATCCACGTTGGTACCGTACAGTAGAATGCTATCTGCCTATGGCTGAGTCATCTTGTTGGCCATTTGCACATTTTCATAGGCCTGCAGCACCACATCACGGTAGCAGCGCGGGTTGTAGCGCGCGTACAGCGTCTGCAGCCACACCAGCGCTTCATCCGACTGTCTCGTGAGCGTGTACCCGCTGGCTTCACTGATACGGAGCGCCTCGGCAGCGTGGCCCATGGAGCTCTTGGCAAGATCCCAGCTGCGCGCATTGCTTTGCTGCGCACGGCTGAGGATCTCGAGCACTTTGTAGTAGATCAGCGCCGTTGGCTGCTCTTCCTTGGCGATGTCAATGGAGATGTGTTTGTCGCCAATGCGGAACTTGATCTCACAGTCACGGTCCACATGGCCAGCGGTTTCAAACTTGACGTCGCTGATCTGGGCCTTCTTGTACTCGTAACGAGTGACCAGCTTGCGTGTGGTGGTGGCGCTTTCACCGACGGACGCGATCAGCGCCTGGTTGGTGAAGGAGAACTCTTCTTTGCCCGAGTGGAGCGAGAACAGCACGGTCTCCGTTGGCAACAAGTACTGGACGGCCAGCGACTTGGACAGGTCGCGCACGGGACGGCAGACATCGGCTGCGCCACTGGCGTCCGAGATGATGCTCTTGATCATGCTCATGATTGGCGGGATGTTGGTGGAGGAGTCTTGCTGGAGAAGAGGAAGATTTGGGAATGAGCCAACCAAGACGGAGAAGCCAGGGCTTCAGCGAGAGCGACTCGCTGCAGCAAGTGGTACGGATACGGCCACGGCCGAGTGTCGAATTCAGGGGTCACGATGCGATGGAGAGGAAACTATTCGCAGACCACTGTAGCCATTGGTCGAGGATGAACTTGAAGGATGAGGTATCAGTATTGGTCCATCCGTGTGACAGTTGATCCCATATCTCACTAAACAAATTCCCTTTCATTACGCGTGTCCTTCTTCCTTCCATTTTGGATTGAATAATTCATTTTCATATGCACATTAACCTCGAAACAATATATTACAGTGATCGTTTTGAAGGGGTTCATTATCATGGTTCAACTGCAAACCACAAACGAGGGAGGTCGACGGGGTGAACCCATGGCTCGTCTATGCACAATCCGATGATCTGTTGAAGCATTGGCACGGTGCCAATGGCACCCGATCAATCAGGTGGAGTGCAGTAGGTACTGTACTCCACCAGGATAGGTCGGGGCAGAGAACCGTCGCTTCCCCGGTTTTCAACATGGCTCTCTTGTCGCTTTATTTTTTTTTCTTGGCATTTTGAGTCATTCGACCAATTGCTTCCAAGAACCCACACAAAACCCACAGATACACAACACCCTACCAATATGTTCAAGTCGCTGACCAAGGATTTGTCTGGCACGGCCGATATTTGCACCAGCGTCACCGACTTCCGCAAGCTGCTGGCGAACGACTACTTGCTGCCAGGCGAGCAACCGCTTTTCGCGTTCCAGTCCGCGAAAGAAGAGTTTACGTTCACGAACGAAGCGCTGGTGCTCGTCAAGGGAGAGAACGCGACGACCACGCGCAAGCTCGTGACGCGGTACGCCTTCAGGGACCACGTGGTGAGCAACGTCCAGTTTGAGACCACTGGCCGCGTGGACCGCGACTGTGAGATCAAGTTTTTCATTGGCCACGGCACCGAGATCTCGATGGATATCGCCAAGAAAGAAGAGCAAGCCGTCAAAAAGTACTACAAGGCACTGGTGGCGCTGCAACGAGAACAAGAGCAGAGGCGTCGCCATTGGGAAATGGCAGCTGATGCCATGAAGCGGTCAACCGATACGATCCGCTTGGATGGGTTGCGTCTGCACGAGGAAGTGGAC